>JACEIK010004193.1:6090-25657 GCA_018107945.1 Datura stramonium | reverse complement strand
TGAGAGTATATATGTACTACTTTTTTAACGAGGGGTATATCTGCTCTAAAAAAGTTGAATATTTGCCCCTTTATGCTTTATTAAAATCTAAGTTAATAGAAATATATTTTTGTAACGTTTAAAATTTTTACAAAATGTAAACAAAACTTATTTCTAAAATATGACTCTATCTATTTTTTATATTTTACTTACAAGTAAGACGTGTTAAAAGAGATATAAAAATTACACTATCAAAATGAACATGTCCTCTATGATGCCCTGTTAGTATATGCTATATACCAGGTTAGTATCATAAATGAATGGACTCTTTTTTGAAGGAATGAATACGTCCTCTACGATACCTTGTTAAAATATGATATATACCATATGAGTATCATACATGATTGAGGAGTATTTTCTTTTGAAGGAATAAATAAGTCACTTCTGATATCTTGTTAGTATATGATATATATCATATGGACATGATAAAGGACTGAATATTATTTTCTTGAATGAATAAATTTGTGTCTATGAAACACTATTAGTACACGATATATAGCAGGTTGATATCATAGATGACTGGGTGTTTTTTTTGAAAGAATAAACTGCCAATTCTCTATGATACTCTATCAATATATAATATACTATATAGATATATATCACGACCCAAGTGTCCATGATTGGCACCCATACTATTACTCCTGATAGGCGGCCAACATGTCCCAAACTTGCTCATCCAATTGCTACATTCATGCCATTAAACAAGCACTCATAAAATAAAAAGGCGGAAATCTTATAAAAATAAAAGAATTAATTGCAACATTATTAATTAATATCCCAATAACTGAAAGTCATTGTATCGAGGACATCTACTTAGCCATTGTCATGACCCGAGCATGGACCCCGGATTGTAGCATGGGACTAAGAACCACGAATGACTCCAAGCTAACCCATGGCACATGCATGACATCATTAAGAGCATAAACTAAGTGGAAATAAATCATGAGCATAATATAAGCGGAAATCTAAAATATCATAAATCGTGTGAAAAGAAACAATAAGTCAAAACTATTGAAACATCTAACATCAAGTTTGAAAACCTCTACTCATAAGATGAGTTGATGGGACAACACCTCCAACTAGCTCCACTAAGGTTTGAAAATTGAAAGACATAAAGAGAGAGCATGCATCAAAACTGACGTCCTCGGATGATGAGGACTCACCAAAACTATTGGGGTTGAGGCCGGATAGGATCTAGCGACGAGGATGGGAATTGTCACCTAAATCTATATCATGAGACAATATAGTGAAAAGACATGCGATCAGTACATGAAATGTATTGAGTATGTAAGATAAGTAAAACATGAGAGTAAGGACAACATGCTAAGATCATGATCGTGAGTTAGTCATAAACATGAATTATTCATCATAAACTAAAGCATAATGACCCAAGATTTTGAAGATAAAATCATATAGCTTAACATATTTAAAATCATAAGTAAAAGCTCATAAACTAATTAATGGGTCAAATATACTATAAAACATGATATTGTAAATCTTGAACATGAACAACTTTAAACACGAGGAACAATAGGAGATTCTCACAACCAACACCATCACAAATGAGCACATGATGCCCAACTATCTCATTCAACTTGGTAGAGCCGTTCTAATCCTTGCCAGGGAAAAGAACAGTAAAAGTGTGATAGCTCATTCGGGCGGGGAAACACTCTCTGGCAAGGTCCCATAACATAATCATACTTACGATGGCACATAGTTCTAAGACCTGGGTGTGCTGAACCCTGACCTACTCGGGGATAAATACTACTCCCAAAACATGCACATTGCTCATAGTCATAATCATTAAACATACTTGATTTTTCATGGACTAGTTGAAAATCCCAGAATTCATAAATATACTTGACATACGTGAACTAGCCATGAAAACAACATCGGAGACCGGCCATGATACATAAGCTTGAGATTCATGAAATTCATGCATAATCGAGTAAATCATCATAACTTTGAAATCATAGGTTCATAAGAGAATTTAGTGTAAAACATGTAATCATAGTCATAAATCATGGATTGAATCATAAGAGAATTGACTTCGTAGAAGATCATGAGGGATTTCATCAAAATTGGGTCTAACCCTAAAATTTTCATAAATCATAATTGGAGACTTGAATCATGAGAATGATTTGAAATTGGGCATGAAGGTGAAAGAAATCCTCCATTCATGACCCTACATACCTGGCTTGAAGAGTTTCTTGACTAGATTTGGAGATCCAAGAGATTAGAGATGAAGAAGATGAAGAACCCTAGCTTCCTTGAGTGAATGAATCTTCAATCTACAGTGTTGAAAGGAATGAGGGATTAGGCTTAGTATAATCCTTAAATACTCCCCTTAAAAAATCCAAACGACCTCATTTAGGAGTTAAAAATATAGAAAGTTATGAAAATATCCCTGGAAGATCGCACTTAAAAATTCTGTCTGCCAGTGACCACGACTCACACCACGAGTCATTGGATCTCACTATGACTTGTGTTATCCATCCGTCACTTATGGGCCTAAAACTTACTTCTCTAATATCCCTACAATGATACTCATCGCGACTTGTTGTTTCCTACAACAAGTTGTTACATGAATCGCGATCAGAGAACCCATCTTAAACCCTTTCCTGAACTTTGTCCTATGACTCCTCATTACGACCCGTTATAGGATCTCACGAGTCGTCACTTGACTTGTTTGTTTTGAATGACTTTAGCACATTTCCGGAGTGCTGGCTCATGACGACTCATATGACGGGTAGTTATTAGATACAACAACTCATCACATGGTTCGTAACATCTGGGGCTTGAAGATTCACTACTACTCACCACGAGTCTGACCACAACTCGTGGTACCAAGTAACAAGTTGTACTATGACCTACATTGCAGATTTTTCTGCTGGTTTCTTCTCTAATTCTAGGGTTCGATCTTAGAGACTTTTGGAGTGTTACATTATCTCCTTCTTGAAAACATTCATTCCCGAATAGAGACTAACTAAGCTGAAAAGATAGGGAAAGGGCTGCAATCCCCAAACTAAAAGTATAGACTGAATATTGATGGAGTGACTGACTCCGAACTGGAATACATATACCGAACTGAAATCATGAAACATACATGCATACTAAGACATGAAAGGAACTGAGAGACATGAACTTGACATGAAACTAAATAAAGTACTAAGAAAGAAACTAATACCTTATGTTGTAACTGAGCCAGAGGAAAAAAGTTGCGGGTATCTAACCATCATATCTGCTTCGGCTTCCCAAGTAGCTCAATCCACTAGCTGATTTCTCCATAACACCTTCACTGATGCTACCTCCTTATTCCTCAACATCCGAACCTGGTGATGAAGGATCTCAACCGGAACCTCCTCATAAGTAAGGCTATCTTTCACCCCAATGTTGTCCACTAGTACAACTAAGGCTGGATCACCAAGTTACTTCTTCAACAAAGATGTATGAAAAACTGGATGCACTGAAGCTAACTTTGCAGACAACTCTAACTCATAAGCCACCTTGCCAACTCACCTCAAAATCCTATAAGGACTAACATATCGGGACTAAGCTTCCTCTTATTTCCAAACCTCATAACTCCCTTCATGGGTGACACCTTCGGTAAAACCCAATCATCGACCTCAAACTCAAGCTCTCTCCTCCTTTAATCTGCATATGATTTTTGATGGCTCTAAGATGTCCTTAACCTCTCTCGGATGAGCTAAACATTCTCCTTAGCCTCATGAACTTAATTGGGTCCTATAAACATAGCCTCACCTACCTCAAACCATTCAATAGGTGACATACACCTCCACCCATAAAGAGCCTCAAACAGAACCATATGAATGCTGGAGTAGTAATTGTTATTATAGGCAAACTCAATGAGAGGTAAGTGGTCATTCTAACTGCCTTTGAAATCATAATACAAGCTCACAACATGTCTTCCAAAGTATGAATGGTTCTCTTAGCCTTACCATCTGTCTATAGGTGAAAAGCTGCGTTAAGCTTGACCTGAGTACCCAAACCCTTTTGAAACGATCTCCAAACCTGAGAGGTTAACTGAGTACTCCTATCTGAGATGATGGACAATGGAACCCCATGCAACTTGACCAACTCCCAAATGTAAAATCTAGAATAATCCTCAGCTAAGTCCGTAGTTTTAATTGACAAAAATGTGTTGACTTGGTCAATCGGTCCATAACCACTCAAATAGAATCATACTATCGGCGTCTCCGAAACAACCCCGTAATGAAGTCCATATTGATCTCTTCCCACTTTCAAGTAAGAATACTAATATTTTGAAGTATACTCCCGATCTCTGGTGCTCAACCTTCACCTGTTGGCAATTCGGACAATTAGCCACAAACTCTGCGATATCTTTCTTCATGTCATTTCACCAATAGACTTCCCATAGATTACGGTACATTTTGGTGGCACTTGGATGGATAGAATACTGAGAGCTATGAGCCTATCTGAATGTTCTCTCTCTCAAGTCATCCACATCTAGAATACACAATCGGCCCTAGTATCGGAGTACTCCATCTCCCCCGGGAGAAAACCTCCACTTTATGATTTCAAATAGCTTCCTTTAGCTTCATATTAAGATAGGATCCTCATCTTACCTTGCCTTAACCTCTGTCACCAATAACGATTCTGACCTATTCCGCACGATAACACCACTATCTGCTGAATTCGTAAGGGGAACCCCAAAGCGTGCAAGCCAATGGACATCCTTCACCAATTCTTTCCTTCCATCCTCAACATGGGACACACTCTCCATAGGCAACCTACTAAGAGCATCCTCCACTATATTAGCCTTGCTCGGATGGTAAAGGACACTTATGTCATAGTCTTTGAGAAGCTCAAGCCATCTCTTTCGCTGCAAATTCAAATCCTTATGAGTAAACACATACTTAAGGCTTTTGTGATCCATGAATAAATCCACATGTACTCCATACAAGTAGTGCTTCCAAATCTTCAAGGCGAACACCGCCGTTGCAAACTCAAGGTTGTGGGTCAGATAATTCTTTTCATGAGTCATAAGCTGTCTCAAAGAATAAACAATCATTTTACCATGCTGCATCAACACACATCCAAGTCCAATCCTAGAAGCATCACAATACACCACATAGGCATTCGTGCTCGCTGGCAGGGTCAACACTCGAGCTGAATTAAGTCGAGTATTTAGCTCCTCAAAACTCTTCTCATAAGCATCAGACCACTGAAATTTAACCTTCTTTTGGGTTAATTGCGTCAACACACATCTAAGTACAATCCTAGAAGAATCACAATACACCATATAGCTATCCGTGCCTGCTGGCAGGATCAACACTGGAGCTGAATTTAGTTGAGTTTTTAGCTCCTAAAAACTCTTCTCACAAGTATCGGACCACTGAAATTTAACCTTCTTCTAAGTCAACTTAGTCAAAGATGCAGCAATGGATGAAAGTTCCTATAGAACCTTCGACAATATCCATCTAAACCCAAGAAACTCTTGATGTCAGTAGGGTTGACGTCTAAGCCAGTTCTTCACCACATCAATCTTTTGAGAGTCTACCTGCACATCCTCACTAGACACCACATGGCCAAGAAACGCAACTGAATGCAACCAAAACTCACACTTTCTAAACTTAGCAAAGAACTGACGATCCTTAAGTGTCTGCAACACAATCCTCAAATAGGCGGCATGTTCCTCCTCGCTCCAAGAATACACGAGGATGTCGTCTATGAAGACAATGACAAACATATCTAAGAACTACTTGAACACCTTGTTCATCAAATCCATAAAAGCTGCGGGGACATTCGTCAGTCCGAAATATATAACTACAAATTCATAGTTACCATACTGAGTCCTGAAGGCTATCTTCTGAGTGTCACTCTCCCTAACCCTGAGCTGGTGATAGTCGAATCTGAGGTCTATCTTCGAAAAGCACTTGGCACCCTGAAGCTGGTCAAACAAGTCATCAATTCTGAGGAGAGGATACTTATTCTTGATTGTGTCTTTGTTCAATGGATGATAGTCGATGCATATCTTGAGAGAACCATCTTTTTTCCGGAACAAATAGGACTAGAGCACCTCATGGGGACTTACAAAGCCTAATGAAACCCTTATCTAAGAAGTCATTCGAATGTTCCTTCAACTCTTTTTGCTCGACTAGAGTCATTCTGTAAGGAGGAGTGGATATGAGCTGCGTATCAGGGAGAAGGTCCATCAAAAGTCAATCTCCCGCTCGAGAGGAACCCCTAGTAGATCATCTGAAAACACCTCTAGATGTTTACATACAACCGGGACTAACTGAAGAGTCGAGGTTTCAAACTTAGAATCCTTAACCTGAGTTAAATGATATACACAACTCCCGGAGATGATCTTCCTGGCCTTAAGGCAGGAGACAAAGCAGCCTACAAACACTGCTGAACTATCCTTCCATTCTAGGAGCGGTTCACTCAAAAATCGAAACTCTACTAACTGAGTTCTACAATTAACTAAGTCATATAAAGCATACAACCAATCCATACAAAAAATAACATCAAAGTCTATCATGTATACCTCTATTAAGTTGGCTAAGGTGACTTTTTGAAGTAGAGACTGAGAAGGGTTCTGAAAGGATTTTGGGACTGACACCGAAATTGATAGCAATATAAGGAGTCATGAAGGATAATGTGGTCCCTGGATCTAGAAATGCATAAAAATTAATATGGAAGACTCGTAACATACCAGTGACCATGTCTGGTGAGCTCTTCTACTCTTGGCGGGATGATAGTGCATAAAAATGGTTCTGGCGCTGTAAGGTCCTCTATCGTCACCCTGTCTAGCTGAAGGACAATATCTGTGCATGTATTTGGGCTTCCCACAGCCGAAGAAGACATCTGAGCCAACCAAGCACTCTCTTGGGTGGTTCTTACAACACTCTACAAGCTGAGAAAGTGTGCTCCCTTAACATACTCCTCTGACCTCTAAATCCTGATGCTCTACCTCTCTGATCACCTCTGGGCCTTAACCGAACATTGGCTGATGATGGAGCTGGAGCTGATGATCTTTGCTGAGACTACGGACGGTGTTCATCATCGATCCTCTATTGGGAATACATAAAATGTCTGGTCTTAACACTCTTGGCCTCCCTCTACTTATCGTTCAGTTCCTCCTCCTCAATCTGCTGGGCATGAATCATGAGTTGAGAGATATCCATGTCACTGATGAGCATTGCGGTCCTACACTCCTTGACCACTTAATCTAAGACCCCCGACACAAACTTACTTATTTGAGCCCTTGGCCTAGTAACCATCTTTAGAGTGTACTTCAACAACTAAGTGAACTTTAAAGCATACACTTGAACCGGCATGTTATTCTGCTCCAGATTGATAAACTCAGCAACCTTGGCTTCCCTCATCTCTCAGGAAAGAACCTTTCCAAGAAGGCTGTCACAAACTCATCCCAGTCGATAGGAACTGCACCTGTCCTTCAACCTTCCTTCTACTACCGAAACCATATGTGAGCTACCCTCTTCAGTTGATAGGAGTCTAAATCTGCACCCTCTCTCCTGAAACCCCCATAATCTGGGTAATTTTTTGGATCTCCTCAATAAACTCTTATGGATCCTCGTCCACCTTGAAACCATGAAACTATGGCGGGTTCATTCTGGTGAAGTCCCACACTTTCATTGACACAGCACCCCCATTGGGGTTCACCGGTGGAACTGCCTACTAGTTAACCTATGTTTCATAGCCTGGGCTAGCATCTGAAAGGCAGCCTTAAACTTAACATGAGTCACCTGCTCATGCAAAAGATTCGCTGGAGCTGGTGGGGCTGACTGATGCCCATCTCCATTGCTATTCTTATAGACATTACCATTTCTATTCCCTATTCCATTGACTCGGAGGGAAGGCATATTTCTACAAATATGCATAGCATGAATTAGAAGAATAGAGAGAGATTTGAACTTCATCACATGACATAGATCATGAAAGAAGGGAAGTTTCCTAAAACATCTTGTAGTCTCTTTCTCATAAGTATGACGGCTTTCACACCCATAAAGAAGACTCTAATCAATGCAACTTTTAGACATCCTAAGACACACCTAAACCTTGCTTTGATATCAAGTTTGTCATGACCCGAGCATGGACCTTGGATCGTAACATGGGACCTAGAACCATGAATGACTCCAAACTAACCCATGACACATGCATGACATCATTAAGAGAAAAAACTGAGCAGAAATAAATCATGAACATAACATAAACGAAAGTCTAAAATATCATAAATTGTGTGAAAAAAGATAACAAGTCAAAACCGCTGAAACATCTAACATCAAGTCTGAAAGCCTCTACTCATAAGATGAGTTGATGGGATAACACCCCCAACTAGCTCCACCGAGGTCTGAAAACTAAAATACATAAAGAGAAAGCATGCATCAAAACTGACGTCCTTGGATGATAAGAACTCACCAAACCTGTTGGGGCTGGTGCCAGATAGGATCTAATGACGAGGCAGAGATTGGTCACTTGAACATATATCATGAGACTATATAGCGCAAAAATATGTGATCAGTACTTGAAATGTACTGAGTATGTAAGATAAGTAAAACATGAGAGTAAGGACAACATTCTAAAATCATGATCATAAGATAGTCGTAAACATGAGTTATTCATTATAAACTGAAGCATAAATACCCAAGATTTTGAAGATAAAATCATACAGCTTAACATATTTAAAATCATAAGTAAAATCTCATAAACTGATTAATAGGTCAAATATACTATAAAATATGATATTGTAAATCCTGAACATGAACAACTTTAAACATGAGGAACAATGAGAGATTCTCATAACCAATACCATCACATGATGCCCAACTGTCTCTCTCAAGTTGGCAGAGTCGTTCTAAGCCTTGCTAGGGTAAAGAACAGTAAAGGCGTGATAGCCCATTTTGGTGGGAAAACACTCTCTGGCGAGGTCCCATAACATATTCATACCAACGGTGGCACGTAGTTTTGAGATCTGGATGTGTTGAACCCCAGCCTATTTAGTGCTAAATACTACTCTCAAAACATGCATATTGCTCATAGTCATAATCATAAATATACTTGATTTTGCATGGACTAGTTAAAAATCATGAAATCTATAAATATACTTGACATACATGAACTAGACATAAAAATAATGTCGGAGGCTGACCATGATACATATGCTTGAGATTCATGAAATTTATGCATAATTGAGTAAATCATCATAACTTTGAATCATAGATTCATAAGAGAATTCAGTGTTAAAACATGTAATCATATTCATAAATCATGGATTGAATATAAGAGAATTGACTTCGTAGAAGATCATAAGGGATTTCATCAAAATTCTAACCCTAAAATTTTCATTTATCATAATTGGAGACTTGAATTCATGAGATTGATTTGAAATTGGGTATGACAGTGAAAGAAATCCTCCATTCATGACCCTACAATCTGTCTTGAAGAGTTTCTTGACTTGATTTGGAGACCTAAGAGATTAGAGATAAAGAAGATGAAGTACCCTAGCTTCCTTAAGTGAATGAATCTTCAATCTACGGTGTTGAAAGGAATGAGGGTTTAGGCTTAGTATAATCCTTAAATACTCCCCTTAAAAATCCAAAATGACCTTATTTAGGATTTAAAAATATAGAAAGTTATGAAAATACCCCTAGAAGATCGCACTAAAAATTCTATCTGCCAGTGACCATGACTCGTGTTATACATCTGTCACTTGCGGTCCCAAAATTCACTTCTCTAATATCCCTATAATGACACTCATCACTACTCATCGTTTCCTATAATAGGTTGTTACATGAATCATGGTCAGGGAACCCATCTTAAACCCTTTCTTAGACTTCATCCTACATCTCCTCATTATGACTTGTTATAGGATCTCACAAGTCGTCACTTAACTCATTGGTTCTGAATGACTTTAGCACAGATTTGGACCGCCGGCTCATGATGACTTAGATGACGGGTCATTATTAAATACAACAACTCATCACATGGGTTGTAATGTCTGGGGCCTAAAGATTCACTTCTGTTTATCACAAGTCTGACCACGACTCATGGTACCAAGTAACGAGTCGTACCATGACCCGTTCTAAGGCACATTACATATTTTTCTGCTGGTTTCTTCTCTAAGTGTAGGGACTGATATTAAGGACTTTTGGAGTGTTACACTTATAATATAAGAGGAATAACAAGAAGATAAATAAATCCATATCCGAAACAAAAGACATTTATTTAGAAAGGAACTGCATTAGCTTGAAGAAATCATCTCACTCTAGGATGTCTTGCAGATGCTACTACAAATAGGGTCAAGAGAAACTTTCTGCATCATAGTCTACACTCAGAAAAGACGTGCAGGAGTAGCATCCGTACGATATAATGTAGTGGTAGGAATCATCAGTCAACCTTAGATAATAATGAATATATGAGTAAAACAACAACATACATTCACGAACACAATTAATCATTGCATAATCCTATTTCTACCATCATTCGGAATAAAGTCTAAGCTGGCCTTAGTTTTCACAACCCTAGGAATCAATATCCGGTCATTCTCATAACCCTAGCCTTAGTTTTCACAACCCTAGGGTTCTAAGCTTGGAATTCACCATTAAGGACTACTCTTTGATTTTAGGGTGTTAGGGAATTGAATGAGGGAAGAAATTAGCTAGAAATCTTACCTTGGTAAGGAGAAACTAGTTTGCCCTTTGAAAATTTCCCTTCCACTCTCAAAGTTCGTGCCTTAAGTAATAGGGTGAAAAACTCCAAAATTCTAACTTAAACCGTCACACTGCCTCCCGTTGTCCAATGAAACAATCAAATTCTCATTGTAGCAGATCCATTATGGCGGTAGGACCCCGTCCGGCGGACCTATGGGATCCTCCGTTTGTTTTCCTTTTGCTTCCTCTTCTTGCANCATTATGGCGGTAGGACCCCGTCCGGCGGACCTATGGGATCCTCCCTCCCTATACGGCAAGCCTCTGACCATCATGCCAGTCTCGCTGCAGCGGTGAGGGAACCGCTATAGCGGCCTTACATTAATCAATAACTCACATTTCACTGTGCATATTCCATTCCTCAATCCCAAGTTCAATTATCCCTCACCCAACACTTTTCCTAGAGTATCTAGGCAAAAAATAGAGTGTTCTAAACTTACTTTCTCGTAACGACAGATGGGTCGTTACAGTATAGAGGACCGAATAATACTTTATAAAAGAATGAATCGATCTTCTATGATACTCTGTCAATATATGATATATACCATGTGTACATCATAAAGGATACTTAGTCGAAATTATCTAAAATGAATAATTCTATCAGTGAATTATATATATCAGGTTGGTATCATAGATGACTAAGTTTTTTTTGTTGAAGGGATGAACTACCAGACCTCTATGATACTCTATCAACATATGATATATCATGTGGGTATTATAGAGGATAGCGTAGTATTCTTTGAAGAAATGAAGTAATTTTCTATGATACCCTATCAATATATTTTATATACCACGTGGACATCATAGAATACTGTAACAATATACTTCAACTGCTACTGATTAGGTATGCTATATGCTAAAATAAGTTATTTTTGAGATATACAAAAAAATAATTTTTTTAAAAAATATATTATATCATTTATCTTTTATTTTTATTGATATAGAAAAATAAATAAATAAAGGAGCCAAAGATGTGTAGAATTAGATTATTAGAAAAAAATAATTTTAAGAAAATAAAATAAGAAAAGGACTAAAAAGTGAATGAAAATCACCAAAAATTTAAAAAGAAGAATAAAAAGAATGGATGAAATCAGATTATGAAGAAAAATAAAACAAAAAAAAAGAAAAATAGGAGAATGAAATTAGATTGTGGAGAAAAATAATAAAATTAAAAAAAAGAAATAAATAAAATAAAAATAAAATAAAAACAAAATGGAACTAGAGGAGCCAAATTGAGTATGGAATCAGAGTAAATGAACAAAAAAAGAGAGAAAAAAAAGATAAAAATAAAAACTAAAAAATAACTCATAATGTACTTCTGCATACTATACTTACTATCAACATTTACATGCATTAAAAATTGATCCACAATAAACTATAATTTACTACATAACTACTGATAATTCAAATGTCTTAACTATCAGACTGAAATAATGGGCATCCGACTAAATAGTATTGTGAGTATGGGCATGTAGTTATTTGAATTTAATGAGCAATCGTGTACTTTTCTCAATATTTAATTCAATGATTAAGTCCATTCTCTTTGCTTCAACACTTTCCCTCAAACTGAGGGATGGAATATATCTTTCATTCCCAGATTGTGTAATAAGTGATCAAATTGTCACTTGCATAAGCTATTTATGTTACTCCCTCCGTTTCAAAATAAGTGGTGCTTTTAATTTGGGCACACCCCTTAAGAAAATTATTTTTCCCAGAAAAATATATTTTTACCTACTTACCCTTAATAAATATCTTGAAGATGTAACTCTTTAATATTTTCTTGATTATGTAAAACTCTCTCCACTTAAATAAGAGTAAAATTGAAAAAACATCATTAATATCTTCTTGATTATGTAAAACATCAATTATTTTAAAATAAAATCAAAAAGCTAAAACACCACTTATTTTGAAACGGAGAAAGTAGTTTGTTGTTCATTAGTGTCAATGTGTTGTGTTTGTACCTTTTGTTCTTAAATATTTTTTCTTACAAAATGATAGTCAATATCAAAGTACTTAGGGGTCGTTTGGTTATTTGATAAGGTCTTTTTTTTTAATTTTAAAGGTGGCCTGATTGGCCAAAATAGGCCCAAGGCCCAAAAAAAATTCTAGTACAAACTAAACAAAAAAAGAATGACAAAAATTTTAAAAGAAAAGCATAGAGGTGAGGTGGTGCGGACAAATTCAACAGTTTTCCGGACCTTCCCTTTCTCTATACCTTCCTTACAGCGGCAAGGTTGGTGTCGCAATGTCAACTGCTGCCTTCAGCCATGGATCTGAACCTCCTTTTCTTCCCTTTGAAAAGCCTCTCCTCCGAGTTGTTATCTAGAACCCACTTCAACTTAACTCTATGAATCGCAAGCTAATCTCCCGGCAAAGATAAGTGACCGAACCATTTGTCAAAATTGAAAACCAAGATGTATAGATCTGTTGCTAACCTTACCTATTGTTCTTCTCTTGATAGGTTGAGCTTTTCAACTAATACCACACATCTGGTAGAAAGTCGATAGATATGGTAGCATTTTCAAGGGATAAAGGTAGATCTCTGCTTACCCTTGGAACAACAGTGTAAAATTGTCTCTTTTATTTTCTGTATGTTTGGAATGATTCATTCTTGTATGTTTGAGTGAGTGGTTTCCCTGTGTATTTTGAAGTAGATGTTGACTTGCTACTGTCCTGCTATTTGTTGTTTGAATCAATTAAGTTCCCTCTCTTTTAACCCCCTTAATCGAAGGTTTAGGAATTGTATCTTGTCCATTCTGATTAGTGCTTTTGCTTGTAGTGGTAATTCATTGACAAATTCTGATGTACCTACAAAAAAAAGCTAGGTTGGTAAAAAAATCCGTTACTTTGTTCCCTTCTCTTAGCACATGACATAGCTGATGCTCTCCTCTAGCCCTCAGCTGATTTATCTTGTACACTTCCCCACTTATACACCAAGGGATATCCCATGTCCCTTCTACAATCTTTTTCAGACTTAGGCAGTCTATTTCAATAATGATAGGGAATATATTATGTTGACAGCAGTACTCCAACCCCTCCCTTAAGGCCATTGCTTCTGCCACTATATTAGTAATGTCTCCAATTCTATTAGACTTAGAATATATAAGCTCTCCAACTTTATTTTTGACACAGAAATCTATAGCACTAGGTACTGGGTTCCCCTTTGAGACTCCATCCAAATTGCATTTGTACCATTCCCATGGAGGTTTGCTCCACGTTACTATCTCACTACTAACTTTAGTCCTGTAATTTTCAAAGAACTGCACTATCTGTGCCCAAGTTTTTGGAATATCTGTAATCCATGGATAGGTGGTCTGAGCTAACATGTAGATGTTCTTCTCTATCTCATATATAACCCTTCCTCCTGACATCACTCCTCCATGATTAATTGTGTTCCTCCACTTTCATATTTGCCAATTAATTATGGCTGGGACTACTTGAAATAATGGTTTCAGTTTTGGGGTTGTACTTGCACCCCACCAACGTGTTATTGCTTGATTGACCTGTATAAAAGGTCTAAGTATTACATCAGCCAGATTGAATCTTCTCCAAATGTTGCTTGCAATCTTTCCTGTCAAAAGAAGATGAGTAATAGATTCTTGTTGAGGCTGCTCACAACATCTACACTTTGAAATCATTGGAATCCCCTATTTACTTATCACCTCATCTACTGGTATCTTCTGCTTTCATAGTCTCCGGACAAAAAAAAATGATATTTTAAATGGTAGACCCTTCATCCACATCTTTTGGAACCAGACCTGTTGTTGCTCTCTTTGTCTAATTATGCCCCAAATACTTTTTTACTGTAAATTTACCATTGCTTGTGGCCATCCACCAGGGATAATCCCAAGTTTCTGGCATGTTCCTGATGATCAGTTCCTTACTTACATACTCAGCCATGTCTAAAACCAAGTGATGATATATTAGCTGTTCATTCCAGCTACCATTCTCCATCAAGTAACTCAAATTCTCTATTCTTTCTTCAAATTGAAAATCCTCTGGTAATGCTTGATATAAGGACCTAGGGTAGTCCAATTATCAAACCACATATTTGAAGATCCAGTTTTTGGCTCCCACCATATCTCTTTATCAACTGCATCCCTTGCCTCCAACATGTATTTCCATAATTACGATCCTACTTTTCATTGGACTAATGCTGGAATATATTTCTTGCAGTATTTATTCCACATGAAGCTTGTCCATAATGTCCTAGTAGTTCTGAATTTCCATCATAATTTTGCAAATAAAGCCTTGGAAACATCATTAATGATCTGAAGCCTAACCCCCCCATTCTTCCTTTGTGTAACATAACTTCTTCCATGCCATCCAGTGTCTACTTTTGCCTTCTTCTTTACTACTCCAAAAGAATCTACTAAAGATTTTATGTAGTTCACTGATAGTGTACTTTGTAGGAGCCAAAGCTAAAAGTAGATATATTGGCATTCTCTGAAGTACATTATTGATCATTTGCTTTCCCTCCATATGACAACAATCTCCTTTTCCAATTCTACAGTTTATCCTTCACCTTTTTAATGAGGTCTTTATAATAAGCCTTCTTTTTCCTTGAATGAAAGATGGGACAACCAAGGTATTTGAATGGGAAGCTGCCTTTCATAAATCTTGTACCTTCCTTTACCTGTTTCACCAAAGTAGCAGTTGCATTCTGAAACATATAGAATGAACTCTTCTCTTTGTTTATCAACTGGCCTGAAACTCTTTCATATTCTTTAAGAGTGTTCATGACCATCTTTAAATAACTCTTGTCTGCTGAGGTAAATATGATGGTGTCATCTACATATGCCAAGTGGTTTAGGCTAGCACTCCACCTTGGCAATCCAAAACCCTGATAAGCCCCTTCCTCAAATAAAGAGTTTAGAACCCTTAAAAGTACTTTCGCTGCTAGTATAAACAAAGCAGGGGACAAAGGATCTCCCTGCTTTACTCCTCTTGTTGAATGAAAGAATCCATGACTTTGCCCATTCAATAAGATTGAGTACTAATTATTAGTAAGCAACCTCCAAACCATGTCTACTACCTGATCATTAAACCCCATCTTTATCATAACTCTTTTCAAATACAACTAAGAAACTCTATCATAAGTCTTGGTCATGTCTAGATTTATCATCACATTAGCAGGTCTCCCTCTCTTTCTTACATCAGCAACAATATCCTGTGTTAGAAGGACATTTTTTATAATGCATCTTCCTTTAACAAAGCCTGATTGATTAGGAGATATCAACCTAGGCAATATATCTTCAAGCCTTCCATGAATAACTCTGGAGATGACTTTATTAATGAAATTACTCAGACTAATTGATCTAAGATCAGAGAAAGTTTGTATTATCTCTTTTTTGGGGATTAAGACAAAATTAGTATGAGTAAATGACTTAGGAAGTGTGTCCCCTGAAATAAAAGCTACAACCACCAGTAATATATCTTGTTTAACTACTTCCTAGCAGGTCTAAAAGAAATTACCTGTAAGCCCATCTGGTCCACTGGAACTTGACCCTTTAAAATCAAAAACAACCTTCTTAATCTCTTCCATAGTTGTCCTTCTTCCTAATTTTTCGTTTTTCTCCTCTGTCACCATTTCTGGAATATGATTAAAAATTTGAAAAATTTCAACTTCTTGTTTCTGTGTGAATTGATGGTGATAGAATCTTATAGCTTCCTTTGCAATACTATTCTCATCCTCCAGCCACTGTCCTTATGCATTTAGAATCCTTTTAAATTGAAACCTTTTTCTTCTTCCATTAACAATATTATAGAAGAATATAGTATTTATGTCTCCCTCTATGCACCATTGTATCCCTATTTTTTGTCTCTAGAACTCCTCTTCATAATGCATATACTTCTTTATTTCTGCCTGAGCTTGCTGTAAAATCATTCTATTTGTAGCTGTGGGATCTTCCTCAAATAATTTCTCCTTGATTTTGACCATCTCTTCTCTGATAGTGAGTTGGTTGAAGATTTCCCATATCTCTCTTTTCTCCACCTAGTCAGTGCTTGCTTTATCCTTTTGATTTTGTGCTTGAAGGTTAGGAAAGGGTGCCTGTCAAAATCTGAAATCCAATGTTGTCTGACTATACTGATAAATTTTTTACGTTCTGTCCAAAACTGTAAAAATATGAAAGTTTTCTTAACAACTGAATTCTGGCCTCCTAAACTAATCAATAATGGAGCATGATCCGACCCTGTTCTTGGTAAATGTTTCACCTCTGTATATCCTAAATTATCCTGCAATTGCTGGTTCACCAACACCCTGTTCAATCTTTCAAAAATGCACTCTATATCAGTTCAACCATTCCACCATGTGAAAGGGCTGCCTTTAAGCCCACATCATACAGTTTTGATGAGTTGACACATGTTGCAAACTCTTCTGTGTCATCAGTAGTTACTGGTATACCGTCAATCTTCTCTTATTCATTCAAAACCTCATTAAAATCCCCTCCAACTTGCCATGGAATGGACATGTTATTGGCTAATTGGAAAATACCATCCTAAAGTTGTATACTGTCATTTTTATCACACTTAGCATATACTAAAGTAGTAATAATTGACATGCTATCTCCCAGAAATGTTAGCTTTAAAGTAATTTGTTGTTCTGCATCCTGTATGATTTCTACCTGCACATCTTCTTTCACAAAATACCATATCTTCCCAGTTATGTTAGCCCCTTCCAAATTCATATGTAACCTCCTTTTATAAGCCAGTGTCTCTCTTGTATGTTGAAATGGTTCCATCAAAGCAATTATGTGAATTGGTGATGTCTTTGTAGCATTTGAAGTCTGTGGAAAGCTTGTTGTGTCCTCACTGACCTTATGTTCCAAATTAAATGCCTTCTTCATCATTTATCACTTCTTCTTGAGGCAGCCCTTCTTGTAATCACTCCTTGTAATTGCTGGTTAACACTTCCTTGAGGTTTCTTTCCCTTTCTGTTCCCTTTATTGATAGTCCTAGGTGACAAATCTACTTGCTTCAGCACTTCCTCAAGATTCTGCTTAAGGTGATCATATTTATCTACCTCCTTTGATGTGTTCCTCTCCTCTAGTACAATGTTAATCTTTACCCCTTCATGTGAGCATATTTCATGGAGAGACCTATTAGGTGAGTGTTTAGTGTTCTCTGTACTAGACACCTGATCCTGCTCCCTTACTGCTGTTGTCTTGTCTCTTGTAGTCATTGAGTAGTGTGCAGCTTCTATTACCTGTTCATCCGGTTCATTCACTCCTCTTTCAGCCTTTTCCACCTCAGTCCCTTCCCCTTCAGCCACTTCCACTTCTTTCCTGTTCCCATCTTCTCTGGCAGCCTCTTGAGTGACTATCTCAATTACTCTTCTTTGAATTTATTCTTCATAATAAATTTCCTCCTTTGCCTCTTTCTCCTCTTCTACCCTTATTCCCCGTTGCAAAGACTTTGGTGATTTGAAGGTGCTCTCTATCCACTGCTTGGTGCTTATTTGTGACTTTGTACTATTGTCTGCCTCTATGTTAGTTTGCGGTACTTCTCCATTCTCCAACTTTTGTTGACTGGTAGCTTCCAACTTGTCTTCTTCTACATTCATCAATGTGTCAAATTTATTTTCTGTGTTGACATTTGCATTATTATTAGAACCCTCTTGTGTCTTATTTCTGCTTTCCTCTCTTTCTTTGCTAAATATCATGTTGTCTTTAATAACTGCCCAGGCATTTGAATCACCAACTATTTTCCCACTAGCCAACATTCTTGGAGGATACGTATGCTCTGAAGACTGTGCTTGAGGCTTTTGGTTGGTCTTCTCCATTGCTACTGCTTCTATTTCCATCCTTTGTGGTTTGAGCTCCAGATGCAAAATTCTCCAATCAATTTCTTCATGTCCTTGTAGATTACATTCTTTAAAATATTTCGGCATGTAATCATACTGAATTTTGATATTTTTTGACCTTGTTTCCCTTGTACTATCATTCTTAATCTCCATACTTACTACTTTGGGATGGTTAGGGAGGAGATCTACCTGGACGTTGACCCTAGCACAGCTAGGTCTTGTCTTGTTTATGGTGGCCATATCTAGGCGAAGAGGATTCCCTACTACTGAAGCCAATGTAAATAGTGACTCCTTGACAAAGTACGTAGACAATAGATTAGGGAAAGAAATTCAAGCCTATCTACCCTAAAAGTAGTATAATAGAGAAGTGGTCTCATTTGATATGAGAAACCTTTATTGTCGGTAATGTAATTGGCATTTTTTGATAGCAAGTTCACAAAATCTTCCAGCAAGCACACCTTATCAATATATATCTATTACGGAGGACACCAATGCTACAATCCCCTTTTATACCATAGTGCTTTGGTACTGCTACTCTTAGTTCTCAATACTAGGCCAGCCATATGAAAATTTTCAAACTACAACTTATTGTAAATTATCCATGATGTTCATCCTAGACACTTCCTCCTCCTTCCATGTAACCATTGGAACACCATTCACCATTTCAATCGGCCGCATTAGGATGGGTTCAACATGGGGCTTGTTAGATGCAATGTTCTTCTTAAGAATCATATCGAAGTTCTTGAAGGATTGTTCTACATTAGTCACCATATCATTTTGTGCATGCATAGTTCGTTTGTGTACAGGTGGAAATTGGGACATGGATGAAAATTCAAGATGTGCCACCGGATTCATCATCGGTGGCGACAACATACTGTATGATTAGGTCAGGGAAAGGTTGGAAAGGAGAGAGAAGAGAGAATTTTCGTTGCCGTTATAATAAGGTCCAAGTTAATATATGAATAACTTGGTTATTCATGTATTAATTTTATACTATGTTTGATTTTCA
>JACEIK010004191.1:118632-140676 GCA_018107945.1 Datura stramonium | reverse complement strand
GGAGCAAATGATCATAATAAGGAGGTAGTGTGCTCTTGAAGAGCCTGGATCACTATAGGACTTTCTAGGCTTGTAACGTAGGCTCGGGCTTAGGTATGGTACATATGGATTTAGTAGCTCCACCCTCCTTAGCACTACGCTTTTTTACTCCACTTTTCACCTTAAGTTCTATTTTCTCCCTTTTTCCCTTTTTCTGCTTTTTCTTTGCTTTGCTTTAGACACTACAGATGCAGTTTCTTTTTATTCACTTATTGATGTCACACATTATTTTTCTTTTATTTTCTTTTTTTTTACAACAATTTTTATTTTTCTACTTTTTTCATCATGCATACCGCACCCGCTCCATTTTTTTCATTACCCAAAACTTCCACCCAACTCTTCTTACTCACCCCTATAATAGCCACTCTCAACTTAGGCGATTTGTCTGAGTTAAAGTTCACAATGTCCAAGGAGGGACCAGGGCCAAAACAGGTTCATTCATAATAAAATCAGGCATGCAAATTGGTGTAAACAAAAAGAAAGGTCAATTTAAACTCAAACATTTAGATCAAGGGATTTTTATTCACTTTTGGTAGGTCTTTTAGGCTAAAGTGGACTTATAAATCAAAAATGGCCTATGATCCTTTCCTAGTTTCCTATCCTCTATCTCGGTACGACTGACCAGGCAAGTTTTAGATTGACACACACAACCAAGTTCAGCTATTAAACCTTACTTCACACATAGCATAGGTCAACATCATCACTTCTACTAATCGCTAGTTCAGGTACAACCATACAATGGAAAACAAGTTCACAGTTCCAATGCCATGCAAAGATTCACAAAGGTCATACTCGTCAACTTTCACACACACATATACAAATTTTCCGTAGGGGTATCAAATCATCAAATATCACAATATCAAACAATTTCAGCTCTTGACTGCTTTCAGTTTTCCTACTTTCTTCCAATTGACACAAAAAACAAAAACACAAAATAAAATCCTAAACATGCCGGTTCTACTAGATATGGAACACCCTAGGGAAAAGATATCCGGCAAGAAAAATCCTCAGGTTATGTTCAGCAAAACAGAATGCACAGGTATCCCTCTCCACCCCCATCAAGAAAGCATGAGTCGTCCTCAACGCATATATATACCAAACAAGAAGTAAGGAAATAGGGAACATACCTGTGTGACCTAGGTGTTAGATACCTGGTCGGTGGAGGGTGTAGATACGCCTCCAATGTCATCTCCAAATTTACCAACTTTAATCGGTTCATTCTCAGACCCTACAGAGCTCATGCCTTCTCCACAAACTCTCGCTGCCTCAGTTCTGGCTCTCTGTCCAGCCTCCTCTCTTGATTCGTGTAGCACTCTCTCATCTCACTCCACTCCCATTTTTTCTGATGGAGTAGAGAAGCATCATCATCAACGTCTCTTCCCCTTGTCATGTGCCCTCGGCTCCTCCGTGATGAAATCAAAAATAGGTGGCAATTCTTCTTCAAACTCATCATCGATCACGGGGAGTACCGGTGGAGGTATTGCAGCTATCTTTCATGTTGTCAAGTCCCGCACCTCGGATCGTAGCGCTCCCAGCTCTGAGTACCATCGGGATAACTTTGACGCCTGTAACTATGCAAGGCGCTCGTCCATTCTCCTCTCAAAAGCATCCAGTCGCCCATGTACTGAACTGTACAGTGTCTCTAACTCCTTTGACACCCACGGCTTAACCTACTCCATCAAGACTTTGACCTATAGAGTTGTGTGTGCTTGCTACTTTTCTGCTTTAGCTAGCCGCCTAGCCATATCAACCAAGAACTCCTGTGAAACTGTGACTAGTCCGGTTGTGGTGGATCGTGGAGGTGCAACTGATGGTCTGGATGTTGCTGTTGTAGATGATGACTCAGGAACATCGGCAAGTGTGGAGGTATCCGCTGCATCTGTAGCCTCAGCTTGGCTACCTGTCTCTTTTCCCTCAGTAGGCTTGGCTGCTAACTCGGCGAAATATGTTGCATCAGTCTGCATCCCGCTGCCAAATTCCTCTGCTATTATGGTCGCTCAAGCGAATGCAGCTGCCTGAGTCCTCGCCCTCGATATCGGGTTTGTATCATCTCAAATCAGCCCGATATCAGTAATCTTCTAGACAACCACTCTCTGGTCAACTGATGGAAACTCTGGCACTCGGGACCCCCGACAAAGTCTATCAATCAAACAGGGGAAGGTAATCATCATACCATCATTTATAGCTCACTCACGAATCTCCTCTTCAATGAATCGCAGGAAATTGATTGCATATCCCGCTATTATGCTAGCTACCATCGTTGCTCTGTCGGGTTAGAGTATATTGTCATTACTTGTTGGTACCAGCCTATGCCTCACCAGTGACCACCAAAATTTCGCCTGAAAGTTCAAAGTGGCCTTCTTTATCTGTGACTCTGTACCATGCAGCCATTCAACTAGCGGACCCTTAGTGGCAATGATTCGAGAGAGCCAAGTGTACTGCTGTATACACTCCATGTTATTCAACTTTTTAGTTTTGACTTTCCTCAGCTCAGATAGCCTGTGATCAAACTCTGTCGTGTTCATCGGAGCGCGATAATCTGGCCCATAAAGCATCCTGGAAATCATCTCCTAAGCTATATCCACTGAAGTCTTACGCACCAACACTTGATTCAATGCGGGTCTCTTTTTCCAATTCTGGCCTCCTAGTGCTAACCGCTACAAGGTGGCTGCTGCATATGCTGCATAGAATTCTCGAACCAGACATGGGCTATAGCTTCCTGAAGGCTCGGTCAACCACCCAAACCTATATTTATCAAAGACTGCTTGTAGCTCAGGAAGGTCTTTCAACCCGGTAGTGATCAGCCTTGGCTCCTTGTATATGCTCCTCTTTGGATTGTCTTTGTCATTGGGAGAAATATCTCGATTGTATATAGCTCGTATGCCATGGACATACCATCTTCTCACATTTCTCGATTGCTCATTTGATGTGCCCGATGTTGTCTACTAAAGACTACTGCGCAACCTTTTCCCTTTGTCAATCAATGCTGGCAATGACTCGTGAGGTCACTCGTCATCTCAGACTGTCCTTTCTTCAAGTTGTTCTAGTGTACATGACGACTGGTCCCAATGAGTCGTTTACAAAGGCAACGAGTCGTTAGGTCGGTCTTTAGGTACACTGTCTATTAGCTTAATTTTACCACTCAGGACGAGCTACATAACAAGTCATTTGGTGACCCAACAACTCATGATGTGGCTTGTGCTCAAGAGTTCCTATTCATCTTCCTCCTTTTTCCAGTTTCAATCCCACAAACACAGAAGCTTAATTTAAAATCAACCCAAGTGAACATACAATCAAAATTAAATGTTTAACTCTTCCTAGGGTTTATCTACATCACGAGGCACATATAAACACGATATAAATCGAAGTACATTCAAGCTCATTCACACATGGGTCTTTGAAATTTATTGATTAATTTGTAATGACATTTCGGAAATTTTCATGAGAAAGATTACTTACAATTTGATTTATCAGAGATGGAGTGCAATAGCAGTTGTGAGTATGCTTCAGTGAATGTGTGTGCAATGATGAAGAACTTGTCGATGAATTTGGAGTGAAGAAGAAGAAGAAGAAGAGAAGGAGAGGGAAGTTTAAGTTCAACAGGGAAATGGGCATTTTAATTTAAAAATTTACCCAATTCCAGTTGTGGGTCAGGTTAGGTTAACTTACCTGGGACCTAAAGACTCAAGTAACGACTCGTGGTGTAACTCAACGAGTCATTGCCTGAGTCGTGCTCCTTGGCCTGTTGTAGCTTCAAGACGGGTCACTTAACGACTCGTTTGGTTTCCCAATGATTCGGTGAGTGAACCGTTATCACCCATTTTCTTTAAGTTCAAACTTTGAGCCAGTGTACCTGACGGGGGATTAAACTATTCATTCCTTGGAGAAATGACTCGTGAAGTCACTCGTTGCTCCCCTGTTCTCTGCAGTTCTCTTCATGAATTGGCTAAACGAGTCGTCAAGTCAGATGATGACTCGTTCTGTGATTTTTCTGCACCAGAACTAAAGTTCCAGTTTTTGGTTCCAACTTTAGATTTTCCATCTTATTCACCTGGACCCATCAACAAATTTTAACACTAAATTTTTCTTACATTTACAACTTGGGTTGCCTCCCAAGAAGCACTTGATTTAACATCACGACACGACGTGGGTGTTTTAGCTACTCAGACTTCATCAAAACACCTCCTTAGGTTTCCTCCCATGCAGCACCTGATTTAATGTTGCGGCATAACGCAAGTCTCTTGACTACTCAGAATTCGTCAAGTGACTCTTCTCCATCCTCCAATGCTAAAATTATGTTGAATTCCTTGGGTTGTTTCATGGTTCAGCTAATGTTGAAGGTAACCTCTTCTTTATTCAACCAAAATTTCAGCTGCCCTGCTTCCCAATCAACTAGGTCCCTACTTGTTGCAAAGAATGGTTGCCCCAAAATAATGGGGACCTCTGAATCGACTTCGCAGTCCAGAATCACGAAGTCTGCTGGAAATATGAATTTGTCCACTTTAACTACCACATCAAACAAAATCCCCATCGGCTTTTTAACTGTTTGGTTAGCCATCAATAGCCTCATCGAGGTCAATGTGGGGGTTCCCAAGCCTAACTTTTTAAATACCTCTAGCGGTATCAGATTTATGCTAGCTCCTAAGTCACAAAGTGCCCTTGCAAACTCAACCTCCCCAATGGTGCAAGGTATAGTAAACGCACTTGGGTCTTCCTTCTTTTGTGCTAGGACCCTGGTATTGATGGCACCGTAGTGGTGAAGATTATCAGCAGGTTTCAAACTTACGGTTCTTTTTCTGGTGACGACGTCCTTCATAAATTTGGCATATCCGGGCATTTGCTCAAGTGCCTCCACTAATGGGATATTCACCGACAGCTGCTTGAGCATAGAGATAAACTTTTGATATTTTCCATCTTGATCTTTCTTCTTCAAGGCCGGGGGTAAGGAGGAGGAGGTCTAGGGGTTGTTGTGAGTTTTCGTTGTGCCTCCTTCTCCTTCCCATGAGCATCTCCTTGCTCCTTTTCACTACTCGGAGCAGGTTGCACATATGAGTCCCCAACCAAAGTTGGGTTGTCAACATCCTATATATCATCATCATTTATCGTAAGGAGGAGGAGGTATAGGGATTGTTGTGAGTTTTTGTTGTGCCTACTTCTCCTTCCCATGGGCATCTCCTTGCTCCTTTTCACTACTCGGAGAAGATTGCACATCTGAGTCCCCAACCAAAGTTGGGTTGTCAACATCCGCTATATCATTATCATTTATCAACAGGGGCCTTTATGACTCTTTAACTACAAGTGGCCTCGGTGGATCAACTGTGGCCTTCCCGCTCCTAGTAGTGACCACCATGCAATGACTGTCGTTTTTTGGATTTTGCACTGTATTGCTGGGAAGAGTTCCTTTATGTCTTTGATTCATTGCAACAGACATCTGACTCATCTGCTGCTCAATTTTCCTGTTTGCCACAGCATGTGACTCCACCTTTTGATTTAAGCAAGAAATATCATAGTAGAGCTCCTTAAAGTGGTTATCTGTTGTCTCCATCTGCTTGAGCACTTTGGAAAGCATATCTTTGACCCTTGAACAGCTCGACTCTGGCTCTCGATTTCATGTAGGAACATACAGACCGCTCCTATCATTTTTGAACTCCTCTCGCTTCTTCCAGTCCCCGTTGTCTTGGTATTGGCCCCGGTTGAAATTATTATCCTTGTAGAAGTTCCGACCTTGGTTCCCTTGACCTTGATGCCAAGAGTCTTGGTTAGACCCTTGGTTGTTGGTCTAGAAACCCATCCTCTGATCATTCAAATAATTGACCTCTTCTTCAGACTCAGACTCGCAACCATCATTTCTCGGGGCCTTGCCCTGAGAACCTACAGCATTCACCTTTTCTGCTCCAACTCCCATTAAGTGCTTCTCAAGCAACCCCATGGTGGTCTTTATCTCTACAATATCCTGTTTATGCACCTCATCTCTTCTCCGTTGTTTGACAGACATACCAACCATATAAGAACTAGCCGGAACCTCCGACTCTCTAGTGTGCCAAGCACGGTTGGTTTTGGTGATCCTGTCCAGTAGCTCTGCAGCCTCTGCATAAGTATGACTCATAAAGGATCCTCCTGAGATGGTATCAACAACCGCCTTGGTGTTGGCATTTAGGACTGGTAAAAGATCTCCAATAATGTATCATTCGGAATCCTGTGGTTTGGCACCCTTTTTTGAGCTTTTTGTTGAAACACAGTTAGGTCTCGTGGAGTGCCTCAAAATTTAGCTGTGTGAAGTTATAAATCTCATCCTTCAACTACAATGCTTTGGATGGAGGGAAGAACCTTTCAAGAAAAGCTCTCTTAAGCTCTCCCCAAGTAGTGATGGAATCATTCGGCAACTCAGCCAGCCACATAGTTGCCTCACTCCCAAGAGAGAATGGAAATAACCTCAATCTGATTGCGTCTTGGATGACCCCCGGCTGCTTGTATCCTTGCATATACCCATGAAATTTGTCAAGTGGGCGTGGGCGTCATCAGATGCATGACCTGCAAATATTCCCTTCATATTCAGCAGTTGAATCATTGCACTTGTAATATCAAACTTTGCCCCAGCAGGCAAAGGAGGAGGGACTATCGCTCCAGTGGCACCAGCTTCATCTATGTCCGCATCATCTTCCTCATCAAAATATCAGTGTTGCTGGTGTTCTGGACCTCTAGGTCATCTAGCTCGTTCAGCTTCGGCAGCTAGACGCTGCTCTTCAGCAACTCTGGCTAACTCACGATCTGTAACCCAAGCTTACTCTTTGGCCAACATTCTTGTTGTGGCTTGGTCCATAGTTTCTTGCTCTTGTATGTTGGCCATTCTTCTCAGGTTCCTTAACGTTAGCTCAAGTTCGTGATCAATTGGAATCAAGGGATTTCCTTGGCTTCTAGTGTTGGGAATGCACAAACCTAAGACCTGTTAAGAACCAAAATAACAAAAGAAAAACAATAAAAAAAGACATAAGAACCAATAGCAAAGTTAACACGATTAACAAAAGCCTTAGCCGTATTCCCCGGCAACGGCACCAAAATTTGATGTCGCCCAAATTACACCTCGTAATTGAGATATAAGCGGTCGATTGTCAAATATAAACCCAAAAAAGGTTAAGGTCGATCCCACAGGGAATATGGTAAGAACTTAGGTTAATGCGAATAACTATTACTATTGATTTACTTATTTCCAAAGGGGGAAAATATAGNTAATGCGAATAACTATTACTATTGATTTACTTATTTCCAAAGGGGGAAAATATAGAATAATAAACAAAGTAAAATTGTTGAATATTAAAATCAAATTTGGTTTGTATTCAATTAACAATTTGACTAGGATTGTGTTCCCCAAGATTTCATAACCACAAGGCTTATACACTAGTGATCTATTCTGGTATTCAACATGCAATATTGGTAAGTTAGTTTCACCTAAATCGTTGGTCCCCTATCTAGATGATTTTCACCACGCCACTTGGTCCGTATACGAGTGTACTTTAGTTGATCCTTACCCTTAATATCAGATTAGCTGTTCTCGGACAAGGTCAAGCTATTAGATGAGGGTTGATAGCCTCAAATCTCCGTTGTTAATCCCTTTTCCCATTTGTTACCCCCTTGGTTCGGTAAGTAAGAATAAGGAAAATCCTAACGTTTGCAACCGTCAAGAATCAATCAAAATGAAGGAAAAAATAATACATGCATAAAACCCCGTTCAAGAATCAGTAACTATTTTTACCTATTTGTGTTAATTATCTTGGTTCCCACAAACCTAGTTTATGGGTTTAGCTACTCATGTTTGTGTTATCGCAATCACAAAATAGTAAAGAAATCATAATTGCAAATTACAAATTATTGTAGAATAAAAATCACGTAGATTGAATAAAATTCCAATTTTGCTTTCGTTTCTTGAATCAATAACAATTGTACGAAAATTCTCTCAAGAATCGCCTTCAAAATCATTCCAGATCCTCTGAAAAAATCGTCCCCTAAAAATAAACCTAAATTGGGTATTTATAGTTCCAAGAAATCCTTTTCCTAAATAAAACTGGAAACCAGGTCGAAAGTGGCAACGGGCTAGGTGACGGATCGTTAGGCCTTCTGATGAGTCGTTCCTTGCTTTTATTAGTTGTCCTTAGCATCACACCCAGTTGTGGCAACGGGTCACCTAACGACTCGTCATGCCTGAGCACGAGTCGTTGGGTTCCTCGTGGACTGACTCCTTCAAAACTCCAGTGCACTTCACGGATGGGTCCAGTGGCCTGACAATGAGTTGTTTCATCTCATGACGACTCATTACATCGATCGTCAACTTCACTGCCACTTCATTGAAATTTTCTCTTCAATGCCCAACGATTGACCTCACGACTCATTACCAAGTATAACGAGTCGTTCATCCAACTCATCAAGTACACTGCCTTGTATCTTCCAGACTCCATCTTTTTCCCACGCCTTAAGCAACGGGTCATGCCTCCTGCCAATGACTCGTTAAGTGCCTGGCAGTCACCCTTCAGTTATTTTTAGCATTAATTCGACCAAATTCACTTCCAGACCTATTTTCCTGCACATAAGCACAAAATACATCATACCCATATAAACATACCTGGAATGTGCATAATTTCTTGGTTTTAAGCGTCGAAAGTGTCGTAAAATCACGGCACATCAAACCCTAACTTCCCTTGAGAGCTTGATTTCTCAAATACGGTGTTTGGAGAGGAATGAGGAATTAGGCTATGTAAAACCCTCTAATACACCCTTTAGGATACCCAAAATGACATCCCTTAGAATTTAAATGCATAGGGTTTTATCAAAATACCCCTAGACTGCCAAATTAAAATTCTAGCTGGCAGAACCAACGAGCCAACCAACGGATTATTTGTTCCTACTTCTTCTCTAGATCATCCTTTGAACCTATTCCCACGACTAAAACAAATGGTTGGTGCAATCTAACAGTGGGTCATACAATCTACTCATCGATTTTGGGTAGATTTTGACAAATTTCTGAAGTTCATCACCATGGAACAACAAATGAGTCATTGGTCCATCGAATAGCTCATTCTGCGTGTCGTTCATTGGCCTGATTCTATTTTTCTATTGGTTTCTACTGCAAGTCTCGGATTTGATCTTAGGGACTTACAGGGTATTATAAGAACTTTGTGTAAATGAGACTTCGAGACCTAGAACTTAGTGAAATTGGAAACCTTAACCTTAAAAAATTCTTTAAGGGGGGTGGAAGGGTAGAAAACTCCATTAAATAGCATGGAATGATCATTGTAGGACTGGGTTTTCATTAATTACTACTTGAGCATTGAATTAGACCATAAATCCGGGTAGAATTGAGTAGGGTGGATTTCCTAAGACCTTATTTGAAGAGTAGTTAATTAAGCATTATTATAACTATTGTTCATAGATTTCAAGCATTTTGAGACTATCAGGAAAGGCGAGGCTCCAGCAGAGTAATTGTCATTCGAATCCTCCAATTGGGGTAGGTTACAATTTTAAAAGGACTTAGAACCTATATGACGGTGTGTGTGTGTGTGTGTGTGTGGAATAATAACATGCTTGGTTGGTCTTCAAACACTAGTTGTTTTTAATAATACACATGTTAAATTTAATTGGTGAATTAAAATTTGATATGATGTTGTTATCTTTATAGTGTGTGCATAATATGGAAGTTATGGAGTGTTATGTCTTTGTAATTGCCCCTTGAGTTGACGGAGGTAATAGTCCGAAAAAGGGTAACTAGTGAGAATGAAAGAAAAGGGATGATGATGACCCTTAATTGGTTGGAGTACACCGACAGCTATGATACGATGAGTTCATACGGCTAGGTAGGTGTACAGGTAAGAGTACACTAACAGATATGATTTGATGGGTTCATACGGCTGGGTGTACAATACATGAATTTATAGAGTCCCCTGCAGTTCATGACTGGAAGAGCATAAATAAGACCCTCTGGTATGTGTGTACAGTGATAAGTATGCGTGCGTGTATGGTGATGTGACGGAGGCGTGTGCACGGCTTGTCAGAGTGATGTTTTGTGATAGGTTGATGAATTAATTATTGGAAATTTAGGTGTGTATCAGATGTTCTAAGTTGACAAATTGATTATTGAATATTCATGTGTATATCCAATGTGATAAGTTGATGAATTGACCGTGAGTTTTAACTATATGTGTTTTTATTTGGAGTTGATGAATTGACTAAGAAAAATTGCAAAGTGTGAAAAGTAAGGTTGATAGCTTGGTCAAGCTACTACCTATGCAGTACTGTTGCAGCGTTAAGAGTGTTGCAACGAGGCCTAATCCAGTGAACAGATCATCTTAGACTTTATTCTGAATGATGTTAGTAATAGGGTTATGCAATGATTAACTATTTTTGTGAATGTATGTTGCTGTTTCACTTGCATATTCATTATTATCTAAGGTCGGCCGATGATGCCTATCAATACATTGTATCGTACTGATGCTACTCCTGCATTTCTTTTCTAAGTGCAAACTGCGGTCCAGAAAGTTCCTCTTGACCCCATTTGTAGTAGCAGTTGCAAGATATCCGAGGGTGAGATGATTTTCTCCGAGTTGATGCAATTCCTCTTGAAGAAATGTCTTTTGTTTTTAGACATGTTTTTGTTTATATTCTTGTTGTTCCTCATAGACTATGACTAGGCAGATGTCCTATTAGGATGACTTTCAATTCTTGGGATGTAGAGTAAAGATGTTGCAAGTATTACTTTAATTTTATAAGGCTTCCGCCTTTTTATTTTAAGAGTGTTTATTTATGATATGAATGTTTCAATTGAATGTGTAAGTTGGAAAAACATGTTGGTTCGCCCATGGGAGAGGGGGAATACTGTGGGTGCTAATCACGGCTACTTGGATCATGATAGATATGCTAGCCTACCCGCAGTACTCCACCCAGACAACATTGAATATGTGTGAAAGTCACTGATTGTCCATATCTAAACAACTCACATTTTAAAACTTTGCTTCCTAGAAATATCATATGTGTTGACACCTATATTTCATAGTTTTTTAGTTCAGCAATCAAAGGTGGCAAGAAAACATCCAATTGTTGCTTAGGATTCTTCAGCCCAGGAACTATAGCTGATAAAAATAAATAGTGCACTTTCATACACATCTAAGGTGGAAAGTTGTATGGTGTCATGATTACTGGTCAAATGAATATTATTTTCCTATTTGTCCAAATGGTTGAAACCCATTTTTACTTAGCCCAATCGGACATTACGACTTCCCATTAAAAAAGATAGATGCATTTTATCAAAGTGTTTCCATGCGGGTGCATTCGAACAGTGATGCATCACACATTCCTCAACTTCATGCTTAGTGTGCCATCGCATGTGCAAAGTAGTCACTTCGGAAGCATACAATCATTGTAACCGTAGAGCAAGAGAAAAGTAATACATCTGTTTGAAGGGTACAAAATTTCAATTTGAATTAGATCTTTACCTACTAGGCTTATCTGGAATGACTACAAAACTTGCAATATATAAGTTTACTATCCTCTCCTCAACAAATCATGTAGGCATTAATACATGTCATGATTCGAACATAGGACCGGATCTAGACACATAACCTAGAACTATAAATGGCTCCAAGTCAACCCATGGCATGAACATGATAACTAAGGATCACATTTAAGTAAAACTAATAATTGAATTCTAAAATAGCAGAAGTCTGAATAACAGAATGTCTAGCCAACGGTAATATCATAACACTGAGTCCGACACTGAATATAAAAATCTATTTGAAATGTCTCAACTAACTGATGAAATATTGGGAAAAGCCTCCAGCTATCTCTAAGTTTAAAACAAACCGACATAATGATATTGAAAGATAGAGATCCACGGAGGATGAGGACTCACCTAAGGCAGGGTCTGAACTGGCATGAGAGCAGGACTCACAGCGCGATTGAGTCTGATCTCTAGGACCTGTATCATGAAATAATATCGCATAGAGTTTGTGTTCAGTACTAGAAATGTAATGAGTATGCTAGGTAAGTAAAACAGGCTGAGTAAGTATAAACTGAAAATGTATATGAACATAAGTCATAAAGAGTAGGGACTACATGCTGATATCTGAAAACATGAATAGTCATAAACTATATCTCATAACTAAATCGAATGACCCAAAGCTGAAATTGAAATTCATAGGTAAAACTGATAACCTAATCATTGGGTCAAATCTGCTGAAAACATAATATCATAACTGATAAACATTCATAACTGAAATCATTAGGAATAATGGGAGACTCGCCATATAACCGACACTATCACGACAGAGCTTACGTGATCCCAACTATTACACTCAGGTGGGTAGAGCCGTCCAAAGCCTTACGAGGGATAAAGGCGCAACCATGGTACCAATATCAAGCTAAAGGCCCTTTCGGGGCAAGGAAAGCTCATAAAGGAGGCCCAAGTAAATGTGAAATCCTACGTTGTAACATATTATGAGATCCGGGGTTTTCATGAACCCTTGGCCTACTCGGTGCTAGACACTGCTCCCAAAAACAAGAAAAGTGCTCACCATCATTTTTTAACAAAGCTGAAAACTATACCATAAGCTGAAAGGGGGAGTATAGACGCCAAAACCATATGGTAAGGTGATTTATATAACTAAACTGAATCATGAAAACATGCTTAATCTGAGTGAGATTACTCAAAACCTGAAGATCATGCATACTTCAAATAGACTTCACTAGTCAAAATCATAGATTCATATATAGGTAAATTTGTAAATATATATACATTTTATATATTTCATCATACTTGAAATCATACATCATAAACTTGACTTTTCATGAACTTGCATAATTGGGCATAATTTTCTAAAACTAGACTCATGAATTTATAATCAAAACATGTATAGAATTCACCCATGATTCATTGAACATACTTTAAAACATAGAGGGAATCGAACCATAGACAATTTTTAAGAACTCTATGAAATTAGATTGAAATCCCTTTTATATCATAATATTGAGTTGAGACTTGATTCATGAAATTGAGGAGAACTGAGAGCATGAGAGTGAAAGGAACCATCATTCGTGGCCTCACATATTTGGAAGAACTAAATCTATACTTTTCCTAGAAAGCCCAAAGGATTTGGAGAAGAACTTGAAGGATTCTAGGCTTGATCTTCAATGGAGAGGTCTAGGCTTGCATGCATGGGATAGGAATGGTTTAGAATAGGTTTAACCCTCCTAATAGAGCTTAAAACAACGCAGTGTAAGGCTTAGGAGCTTACAAATTATGGAAATACCCTAACTTAAATCGCAGAAAATTTCACTCTGTCAGGTGTCACGACTCACACCACGAGTCGTTCCTTGATACCATGAGTTGTGGTTACCCTCTGTAGTCACCACTGTTTTTCCCTAACACTCTAACATTTTTCACGGGTCATACCATGACTCATACCACCAACCTACGAGTCGTTAGATCCACATGTGATCATTGTTTCCAATATCCTCATTTCCTTCTCATGAATGCAAGCCATGACTCGTTGTTTCCTACAACGGGTCGTAAAATGATTCGTACCTTCCAACTTGGGTAACTCAGTCCTCAAACCGCGGTTCATACTATGACTCATAACATGATCCCATGAGTCATACCTTAACTCATTTTCACTGAACTCCACTTATAGATTCTAACCACGACACTTCCTACGAGTTGTACCTTCTCATAACGACTCGTACACGAGTCATCCTGTGAAAATTTTCCCTCTTTTCTGCTTAACACATTTCAAATATCGGGTCTAGTCTTAGGAACCTTCGAGCTATGATAATATCTCCCCCTTGGGAACATTCATCCTTCAATGTGGGTTAAATATGCTAAAAAGCTAGGGAAAGGAACTGCAATCTCAAATACTAAACATCTGAGCTGAAAACTGATGGAGTGACTGACTCCGGACTGAGATACATGACTGAACCTAATTTATGAATCACACATACATGCACTGACATAAAAGAAACTGAGGGACATGAACTTGACATGAAACTGAATAGAGTATTAGAGAGGAAATTGATACCTCATGCTGGAACTGAGTCGGTAGGGAAAAGGTGCAGGCATTTATCCATCATATCTGCTTTGGCTTTCCATGTAGCTCCCTCAACAAGCTTATTTCTCCATAGAATGTTTACTGAAGCTACTTCATTGTTCCTCAACTTCTGAACCTGATGATCAAGGATCTCAACGGGAACCTCCTTATAGTTAAGGTTATCCTTCACACCTATGCTCTCCACCGAGACAATCAAAGTTGGATCACCAACGCACTTTTTTAACAACGATACATGGAAAACTGGATGCACTGACACCAACTCCGCTGGTAGCTCCAACTCATAGGCCACCTTGCCAACATGTCTCATAATCCTATAGGGACCAACATATTGGGGACTAAGTCCCTTTCTTTTTGAACCTCATCACTCCCTTCATGGGAGACACCTTCAAGAACACCCAATCATCAACTTCAAACATGAGTTCACTCTGCCTAACATCCGCATATGACCTTTGACGATTCTGAGTTGTTTTCATCTTTTTCCTTATAAGCTAAACTTTCTCCATGGCCTCATGAACTGAATTTGGCCCTAACAATGTAGTTTCACCTATATCAAACCAACCAATAGGCGATCTACATCTCCGCCCATAAAGAGCCTCAAACGAGCCATCTAGATGCGAGAGTGGTAACTATTGTTGTAAGAGAACTCGATAGGAGGTAAATGATTATCCCAAATACCTTTAAAGTCAATCACACATGCTCTCAATATATCCTTAAGAGTTTGAATGGTCTGCTCAGCCTGACCATCTGCCTGTGGGTGAAAAAGTGCTAAGCTTGACTTGAGTACCAAGTCCCTTCTGAAACAATCTCCAAAACTGCAAGGTGAAATGAGTACCCCTCTATCCAAAATGATGGACAAGGGAACTCCATGCAACTGAACCATATCTCGAATATATGATCTAGCATAGTCCTCCGCTGAATCGGTAGTTCTGACCTGCAGAAAATGAGCTGCCTTGGTCAACTTGTCTACCACCGCCCATATAGAGTCATGTGTCGACAAGTGTAAGGTAACCCTGTGATGAAGTCCATATTGATCTCTTCCTACTTCCAAGTGGGTATGCTGATGTCTTGTAGCACACCTCTCAGTCTTTGATGCTCCACTTTCACTTGTTGATAATTCGGATACTTAGACACAAACTCTGTTATGTCCTTCTTTATGTCATTCCACTAATAGACTTCCTGTAGGTCACGATACATCTTGGTGAAACCTAGATGTATAGAATATCGGGAACCATGAGCCTCATGCAATATCTATTCTCTCAAATCATCGACATCCAGAACACATAAATGATCCTGATATTGAAGTACACCATCTCCCCCTTGGGAGAAGACCTCTACCTTCTTATTCTTAACCGCTTACTTCAACTTTATCAAAATAGGATCCTAAACTTGCCTAGCCTTGACCTCTGTCTCCAAGGAAGATTCTAACCTATTTTGAACAATGACACTACTATCGGTCGAGTCAAAAAGGCGAACTGTTAATCGTGCAAGCCGATGTACATCTTTTACCAACTCTTTCCTTACAAACTCCATATGAGAAACACTCTCCATAGACATCCTGCTAAGGGCATCCGCCACTACATTAGCCTTGCCAAGATGATAAAGGACACTCATGTCATAGTCCTTGAGCAGCTCTAAACATCTACTTTGTCACAAATTCAAATCCTTCTGAATGAACACATACTGTAGGCTCTTGTGATCCGTAAACACATCTACATGGACCCCATATAAATAGTGTCTCAAAATCTTCAATGTGAACACCACCGATGTCAATTCTAGGTCATGCATCGGGTAATTCTTCTCATGAGTCTTAAGATTTCTATAGGCATATACAATGACCTTACCATGCTACATCAACACACATCCAAGGCCAAACCTAGAGGCATCACAATACACAACAAATCCATCTGTGCCCCAGAATAGTGTCAATACTTGGGAAGAAGTTAGTCGAGTCTTTAACTCCTTAAAAATCTTCTCATAGGCATCCGACCACTGAAATTTGAATTTCTTCTAAGTCAGTTTAGTCAAAGGTACTGCAATGGATGAAAATCCATCAAAAAACCTCTTGTAATAGCTAGCTAAACCCAAGAAACTCCTGATATCGAAAGGATTAACTAGTCTAGGCCAATTCTTTACAGCTTCTATCTTTTGAGAGTCCACCTGCACGCCCTCACTTGACACCATATGGCCCAAAAATGCTACTGAGTCTAAATTAAAACTCACACTTACTGAATTTAGCAAATAGCTACCGATCCTTAGAGTTTGTAGCACAATCCTCAAATGAGCAGCATGCTCCTCCTCGCTCCAAGAGTATATGAGAATATCATCAATGAAGACGATCACGAACATGTCCAAATATGGTTTGAACACCTAGTTTGTCAAGTCCATAAAAGATGCAGGAGCATTCATTAGTCCAAAATACAAACTACAACATACCGAGTCCAGAAGGTTGTCTTTGGAATGTTACTCTCCCTAACTCTTAGCTAGTGATATCCGGATCAGAGGTCTATCTTTGAGAAGCACTTAGCACCCTGAAGTTGGTCAAAGTCATCAATTTCAGGGTGGGGATAATTGTTCTTGATTTTAACCTTGTTCAACTACCGGTAGTCAATGCACATACAAAGAGACCCATCCTTCTTTCGAACAAAAGGAATTGGTGCACCCCACGGGGACTTGCTAGGTCTGATAAATCCCTTATCCAAGAGATCCTTCAACTGTTCTTTCAACTCCTTTAGCTTAGAAAGAGTCATTCTTTGTGGAGGAATAGATATAGGTTGCGTATCAGGAAGAAGGTCAATACTAAAGTCAATCTCCCGCTCGGGAGGGACTCCTGGTAGATTATCTGGGAAAATCTCTTAATACTCACACACTATGGGAACTGACTGGAGAGTCGAGGTTTCAAAATTTGCATCCTTAACCCAAACTAGATGGTAAACACAACCATTGAAAATCATCTCTCTGTCCTTAAGATAGGAAACAAAGAGACCTATAGGCACAGCTGAACTACCCTTCCATTCTAGGACTGGCTCACCCGAAAATTGAAACTTTACCATACAAGTTCTACAATTCACTGAGGCATAACATGCATGCAACCAATCCATACCAAAGATAACATTAAAATCTGTCATGTCTAACTCAACTAGATCGGCTGAGGTGACTTTCTAGAGGACTATGATAGGGCAATTTCTGTATACCCGTCGAGCTATAACTGAGTCACCGACTGGAGTAGAGACTGAGAAGGGTTCTGATAGGATTTCGAGGCTAACTCTAAAACTAATGGAAAAATATAAAGAGTCACAAAAGATAAAGTATCCCCTGGATCTAACAATGCATAAACAACAAGATGAAATACTCGTAACATACTAGTGTCCACATCTACGGAGACCTCCAGCTCCTGATGTTATGATAGGGCATAAAACCTATTCTGACACTGACCACCACCTTCAGTAGTGGATGTAACATGCTAAGATGAGCGTGCTGGTGGAGCTTTTGAATCGGTAGGTGGGTCACGGTCTCTACTATGGCCCTGTCTAGCCGCTGGACAATCTCTAAGCATGTGACCAAGCTTTCCACACCCAAAACATGCCCCTGAACCTGCTAAGCACTATCTGATGTGCCTTATACTTCACCTACCACAAATTAGAATGTTGGGCTCTACTGACCTACTCCTCTAACCTCGAGAGCCTGATGTCTTTCCCCTCTAATCGTGCCTAGACCTGTATGGCACACTAGTTGATGACGGCACTGGGATTGATAATCTCTGGTGGGACTGCTGAAGATGTCCGCCACTAGACCTCTGCTGGGAAAACCCAAAGCCGTCTGTTCTAGCCCTCTCGGACTCTCTCTCCCTTTCCTTCATCTGATCCTCCTCTATCTGCTAGGCGTATATTACCAATTGGGAGAAATCAAGATCACTGTTTAGTATAGCGGTCCTAAACTCATTGACCAATGAGTTGGACACTCCATACACAAATCTGTTCATACAAGCCCTCTAGTTTGCCACCATCTCCAGCGCATACTTGGACAGCTAGATGAACTCCAATGCATACTCTTGGACAGTCATATCATTTTGCCTCAAGTTGACGAACTCCACCACCTTTGCCTCCCTCAACTCCTTAGGGAAGAATCTGTCTAAGAAGATAGTCATAAACTCATCCCAACTCACGGGAACTACACCGACTACTCTATCGTCCCTCCACTAACAGTACCAAATATAAGCAACCCTTTTAGCTGATAGGAGGCTAATTATGCTCTCTCTTCTCCTGTCACCCCCATAATTGGGTGATCTTTTTTATATCTCTTCCAGAAACTCATATGGGTCCTCATCCACTCTTGACCCAAAAAACTCAAGGGGATTCATCTTGAGGAAATCCCGAACTCAAGTTGCCGTTGTGCTCCCATTCTGAGGGACATGGACCACCGCTTGTTGGTTGACCTGAGTGATCAAAGCCTGAGCCAACATTTGAAAAGCTGCCCTAAACTCGACATGAGAAACCTGCTCAGGAAAAGGACCTGCTGGTGCTAGTGGGGCCTATGGATGCTTATCCCGATCACCATTGCCATGTCCATTTACATTTTCGTTCCTTCTATCATTTACTCTACGTGGAGGCATGATTCTACAAACGCGTATAGCACGACTTAGAGGGATAGATAAATACTTCATCGCACGACATAGATAATAAAAGAAGGGAAAATTTCCTTAGATTTCTTGTAGCTTCTTCCTCATAAGTATGTTGTGCTTCACACCCATGGAAAAGACTATACTTAACGCGGCTTTCAGACACCCTAAGATACTTCAAAACCTAATTCTCTAATACAAAGTTTGTCACGACCCGAACATAGGACCAGATCTATACACGAAACCTAGAATCATGAATGGCTCCAAGTTAATCCATGGCATGAACATGATAACTAAGGATCACATTTAAGCAAAACTAATAACTAAATTCTGAAATAGGGGAAGTCTGAATAACAAAACGTCTAGCCAATGGTAATATCATAACACTGAGTTTGATGTTAAATATACAAATCTATGTCTGAAAATCCTCTACTAACAAATGAGATGCTGGGACAATCCCCCAGCTATCTCTAAGTCTAAAACAAACTGACATAATGATATTGAAAGATAGATGTCCTCGGAGGATGAAGACTCACCCAAGGCAGGGTCTAAACTGGAACAAGAGCAGGACTAACAGCGCGGTTGAGTCTGATCGCTAGGACATGTATCATAAAACGATACAACATAGATTATGCGGTCAGTACTTCGAATATACTGAGTATGCAAGGTAAGTAAAACAAACTGAGTAAGTATAAACTGAAATCATGTATATTAATATAAGTCATAACATTATAAGAGTAGGAACTACATGTTGATATATGAAAACATGAATAATCATAACTATATCTCATAATTGAATCAAATGACCCAAAGCTGAAACTGAAATTCATAGGTAAAATTGATAACCTGATCATTGGGTCAAACNATTATAACTGATAAACATGCATAACTGAGATCATGAGGAACAATAGGAGACTCTCCATATAACCGATACTATCACGATAGAGCTTATGTGATCCCAACTATTACACTCAAGTAAGCAAAACCATTCAAAGCCTTTTCAGGGCTAAGGGCGCTACCATGGTATCAATATCAAGTCGAAGGCCCTTTTGAGGTAGGGGAAGCTCACAAAGGAGGTCCCAAGTAACTGTGAAATCCTACGTTGGCGTGTAGTTTTGAGACTCGGGATTTTCATGAACCCCTGGCCTACTCGGTGCTAGACACTGCTCCAAAAAATATGTAAAGTGCTCACCATCATTTTTCAATGAAGTTGAAAACCATACCATAAGCTGAAAAAGGGATTATAAACTCCAAAACCCTATGATAAGCTGATTTATAGAACTAAACTGAATCATGAAAACATGCTTAATCTGAGTGGGATTACCCAAAACCTAATGCTCATGCATACTTAAAATAGACTTCACTAGTCAAAATCATAGATTTATACATGAGTAATTTGTAAACATACATACATGCTAGATATTTCATCATACTTTAAATCATACATCATAAACTTGACTTTTCATGAACTTGCATAGTTGGGCATAATTTTCTAAAACTTGACTCATGAATTTATAGTCAAAACATGTATAGAATCTACCCATGATTCATCAAACATACTTTAAAATATAGAGGGAATCGACCCATAGACAATTTGTAAGAACTCTATGAAATTAGATTGAAATCCCTTTTTGATCATAATTTTGAGTTGAGACTTGATTCATCAAATTGAGGAGAATTATGAGTATGAGAGTGAAACGAACCCTCATTCATGGCCTCACATACCTGGAAGAACTGAATCTACTCTTGCCCTAGAAATCCCGAAGGATTTGGAGAAGAACTTGAAGGGTTCTAGGTTTGATCTTCAATGTAGAGGTCTAGGCTTGAATGTATGGTAGGGGAATGGTTTAGAATAGGTTTAAACCTCCTAAAACCCTCCTAATAGATCTTAAAACGACGTGGTTTAGGGTTTAGGAGCTTAGAAATTATGGAAATACTCTTACTTAAATCACAGAAATTTCACTCTGTCAGGTGTCACGACTCATACCACGAGTCGTACCTTGATAGCAAGACTCGTTGTTACCATCTATAGTCACCATTGTTTTTCCCTGAATTTATGAAGTTTTTCATGGGTTAGACGAGTCATTAGATCCACCCGTGATCACTGTTTCCAAGATCCTCATTTCCTTCTCATGGGTGCAGGCCACGACTCGTTGTTTCCTACAACGGGTCATACAACGATTCGTACCTTCCAACTAGGATAACTCAATCTTCAAACTACGGTGCATCCTACAACTCATAACATGATCCCATGAGTTATAACCTTGACTCGTTGTCACTGAACTCCACCTGCAGATTTTAATCACGACACTTCCTACTAGTCGTACCTTTTCATAATGAATCGTACCATGAGTTTTCCTATGAAAAAATTTTCTTCTTTTCTACTTAACACATTTCAAATCTCGATTCTAGTCTTAGGAACCTTCGGAATATTACATATATTAATAAATTTTTTCTACTGGCATGTTCATTCCCCGCATTAACTTCTTAGTTTCATAGAAACTTTTAGGCATCAAGTTATCAGGCGGAATTATCTCATTCATATATTGATAAATATCATCAAAACATCTTTTAGAGAGGTGGTGTTCAGCCTTGATGTGCAACAAACGTGTAATTGCTGATAATTAAGAATGTATTTCACAATCAGGCCACACTTCTTGATTTGAAAACTCAATCATATCATAAAATTTTTATGCATCAAGGTTAGGTGATTCTTCCATATCATTTGAATTTAAAGAGGGACCAGCAACGTCACAGACTATTCTATGATATGAAGTGTATGGTCCTGACTCATCAAATGCACCCACATTCAGCGATGAGTTATTCATAATATGATCCCAGTTGTGCATCCTTTCATATTGATCTGTATTTCTTGTAACCTTATTTTCTTTATGCAAATACCAAACATGATATCTCAGTACAAAATCAGCGTGCAATAAATGTCTATGGACTATATGAACATCTTTAAAATTTCTATTCTAACATTTCTTACGGTTGCATGGGCACCTTAGTCTCTCACCATCCCTCCATTCGGGATGATTTTTATTTTAAACTCAAGAATTTATTGTATACCCCTTACAAATTCTGGATTATACAAATCTTCGATTAACTTCTTGTACATCCATTGACATCTTGAACTTATTTTTCTTATAAAATCTTCTTTTCTGATAATGCGTAAAGAACATTAGAATTTGTAAAATTCCGTATAGTAAAAAAGTGTGCAATTTACAAGTAAGTAGCAGCACCAATATTTCCACTTAAATTTAGTTGCAGTAGTATGGTACTTCTTTTTTTTTTTTCTGTTAT
>JACEIK010004191.1:25454-118441 GCA_018107945.1 Datura stramonium | reverse complement strand
CTACAGCTTTAACTCTATATTATTTCTAATTGTGGGGTTTTCTGAATTGCCTTTGACCTCTCAGTATAATATCATTTTAAAGAACAAGATACAATTAATAATTTTGTCTGAAATCTAAAAATTAACTTGCACAGTCATTAAAATTTTGAATAAGTAAGTACTTTAAGTTAATTTCATAAACACTTAGTTAGGCTTTGAATGATGTGGCTAAGATCCGTAAAAATCTGGACTTATTTTATACAATTTTTTTAAATCTTTTTTTCCATTGTTGTATAAAGAGAGATTGAAAAAGGCAGCTCCCTAGCAACATCCATGAATAAAAAGAAACTCAAAAAGGATCTGATGTTTCTCTATTTTTCGGGACAGAGTTTTTATTTTTAAAACAAGAAAACAAAAAATGAAGTGTTATGCATCAGGGGGCTCAAAAAGATTAAAGCTATCAAAACTCTCGAACCCAATTTACAACTATCTCATAGAAATCACCTTCTTCTTATGGATTCAAAATCACAAGTATCCTTACATGCTGTCTTCTTTAAATTATAATCCATCAATTACAAACTATTAAAATACTATATATTAAAAACAAATAATAAAGCATATCACAAGACTACAATTGACTGATCGAATCAAACAATCTAAGGAAAAATAAAAATGATAAAAAAAATACTTACTAGTTAGCCCAAAAGATTATTGAACCGAGAATTCAAAGTCGTATATGAACTGGAGGGATATTGTAGCTTGAGATAATATTTCAATTAAAACAATAATGAAGGACTTACATAAACTATCGGTATTATGAACATGGGTGTATTTGAAAAAGAAAGCTGAAATAATGGTAGGTCTGCAATTTAAAAGGGGAGAGTGCAAGCGGCATAAATTTTGTTTTTTTCTACTATCTTTTCCTTATTGTTTGGATCATTTTCAAATTTAAGTAACTGTGACCTTTTATGTTTTGAAATAGTTTTACACTTTCTTTTCAAATTCTTATATTATACTCCATAAATTATTGGTAACTATAATCATAAGACTTCAACATGCATCCTAGGTTATTAAATTATATATGATTAAAATATAAAATTTTAATTTCCATTAATCATTTAGACAAAATAAATTTTTTTAATTATAATAAATTATTTGCTTGAACTATAATATATATAAATTCTAGTCCAATTTTTTCCCTATTTGTTAAAAGTTTGGATATGTGATGAAATTAAAACTACAACTAAAATTTATAATTATTGGATATCGTCTAGATATGCAAAGACGAATTAGTAACGTAGTACTACATAAATTCAATCATGTAAAAATACTACACAGTATATTTTAATTTTGACATTATTGGATGATTAACTATATTAATTTACTTTTGGATAGAACACACTTCTATTTCATGAATTCTTTTCGATCATGCCAGTTTATATGTGTAACACCAAATAAAATAATAATATTCATGTTTTCATAAATTATACGGATCACAATCTTTAGACTATCTTAAATCAAAAGAAATAGCCATCTGATTCTTCTTCTCATGATCGTCAACTCAAGTGGCTTGATCTCTTGTTGTTGAATTGATGGACTAAACTTGTCAATTGAATTTTACTATGAACGAGGAGCTAGGATTTGATCATGAATATGGAGGTAACGAAGATTTGCGGCATACTTGGAGCAAAAGACTGCTTCATGTTTTTCACTAATGTCTCATACAAATACTTCAAAGTAAACCATCGGCATTCACCAAAGGATGAACCTTTAGATATAGATATTCAGTTCCTAAGAAATCGAGTCTCTCATCATCTGAAGACTCCTATATTGAGATATAATTAATTTGGATAGAGAATGTAAAGTTGCGAGCTTGACAGGCCAAATGTGTAGATCAACTTCATAATTTAATTTCAGTTCATCTAAGAGGATTTTTACTTTTATTTTTGATACGTTGTAGTCCTATGAGTCTAATTTCGGTACAGTTATGGCTTACATTTTGAGCACCTACAACAACATATGAATTTTCTATTGCAGACATGAAAAGCTGAAAGATTCTTGCAACGGAAAGAAAAAAAAAGCAAAAAGCAAAAAAAAGCAAAACGCATCAGCTTTTAACACATAATTGCTTGAAACTTTAGTTATGTAGTAGAACTAATGCAAACCAAGTTCAGAGAATTGGAGAACCACGAAGCTTACAAGAAAACAGTTAAAGGAATCAAAATTGCCTCAACTTAAAAAAGGATGATTGACTTGATTAATTCACTATACTTGGTAAAAATATATTAATTATATGTTCNCTTGGTAAAAATATATTAATTATATGTTCTGGGGGTCATTTATAAATGATTAGATGCAGTGGATTCTTTACACTAGAATAAGAATGATGCTCCTTAGAATCAGAGATGGAAACTCAAGATACTTCCATATTTGATTCTGAGAACAATAATATGGCAGAAGACAAAACCAAGAATGAAAATGAATGCTTGTCCTGCGGTAAAGAATCTTTTGATTTTTCATTGAAAGCTATTTCTACGGGACCACTTTTGTATTTGACTATTGATCAAGGAAATTAAAATTGGTGCGATAAAATCAAGCTACAAATTGAAGTTTCATCTTCAAGTTTTGGCAAGCCTTTAAATAGGGAGATTGGAGTGTGATTAAAAAATGTGTAGTTTTTTTAAATAAAAAAAAGAATTCAGATTTACTTGTTCACGTGTAATATTGGAATGTGACATTAGATATTCACTAGTGTTAAATTTTATAAACTAGAAGACCTTCAGGACCTTCAGGACTGTGAATTGAATGGATAAGTGAATGATACCCAGATATAATTCAACTAACAATTCGATTAAAAAATAGAAGAACAAAATCCATATGGGTTACTCTACCGATAGAGGAATACATAGAGTTGAACATAGTAAAATAAGAAACTGAAAGATCTCGTTAAAATTGTTCATTTGAAAATTTTCCGAAAAGCTAATCATAGGTTCTTCTTTCCATCGGAACAATAGAAACATTATACTCATTACTAAACTTGTTGAAGAGATGAAATATAACCAAGGTATATCTTTTTTATCAAAGGTTGAATCAATCATCAGAAGAAGAATTAGGCCCAAAATTAGGATACATTCTAGGAAAATCAAACTTTCATCAAAGAGAAGCAAATGAAAGGTTTTCATAAATTCTAGTAGAATCGAGAATGAAGTTTTCATTCTGTACATACCAGACCATGAATTAGTAACTACTTCCAATTTTCAATAAAAAATTCCAATTATGTCGAACTTTTCATTTTTGAAATAGTTACGAAATCTCCATGAATAAGAGCAAACCTTATTCCATGGTATTTACATGAGGTTTCTCTTTAAGAAAGTCCCCAAGAGGGCTTAATTGATCCATGATTTATGTTTCATCTTTCATTTCCTTTTCGTTTGTTTTGAGAAATCTATTAACCAATTTCAATTCTTTCTTTTTCTCTTGATTCTTTTCCAATTGAGATGCATAGATCTAGTTCATGGATTAACGAAAATGTGCAAAATCTCTATTTGCCTCTGCCATTATATGAGTCTCTTCCTTTTTGCGTATAACATCGTCACTCCCTTTGGCAGCCTCCACTAATTAGAACTTAATTTGAAAGTCATATTTTGATCAATACCTTTTTGGGATGCCGCTAATAACCAACGAATGGAAAGTAATTTTCCTTGTGTTGAACCTATTTCAATAAAAACTTGATGAGTCAATCCACTTACATGTGTTACTTTTACTGTTATATCGGGAGTTACTCCATGTATTACTTGACGTAAAATAGATAGTGAATTGTTTTTGTATTTTGTTGAATATTTTTCACGACTTGATAGATAATTTGATAAGCCAATAATTTTTTTCGTGTTTTAGAATACGGTTAACCAACATGTTAATTTATCGATTACGATAAATTGGATCAGATTTTGCTTCTTTTTTTTTTTGCAGTACCTCGACGTGACATGAGTGCGAAAGGGATTTAAGAATCAGTTTTCTTTTTATAAGGGCTAAAATCACTTATTTTGGCTTTTTTACCCCATATTGTAGGGTAGATCTCAAAAGATATGAAAGATCTCCCTCCAAGCTCGACATACAACTTTTATCGAATACGGCTTTCTGTAGAATTTTATATGTATCTATGAGATCGAGTATGGAATTATATTTACCCACTTTAAATTGAGTACCCATTTTCCTCCCTTTTCTACTAGGATTGAAAATCCTGTATTTTACATATCCATACATTTAAGCCCTTGGGTTTTCGAAATAGTGTAAAAAGAAGTGCTTCAAATCATTGCTATTTGAATCAGACCTATTCTAAAAAAGTTGAGGTATTTTGAATTGTTTGTTGATACGAAAAAAGTCAGAAAAAACCTCTAAAATTGTTTCATTATTGAACCTTAACATATAAGAGTTCCGAATCTAATCTCTCTAGAAAGAATATATTTTGTTTCATAGTAGCCTGCTCTAGTCCTTATTGGGTTATCCATACATTTCACATGTTTCTAGCGATTCACATGGCATCATCAAATGATACAAGTATTGAATAAGAATCTACAACACACTAGAACGCCCTTGTTGACGATCCTTTACTCCGACAACATTTAGGGTTCCTCAAACAATGTGATATCTCATACTAGGTAAATTCTTAACCCTTCCCCTTCTTACTAAGACTACAGAATGTTCTTGTGAATTATGTCTAATACCGAGTATATAAGAAATTATTTCAAATCTATAGGTTAATTGTACTCTGACAACTTTACGTAAGGCGGAGTTTTATTTTTAGGATGATAGTGGAAAAGTTGACAGATAAGTCACCCTTACTGCCACTCTATAGAACGTACATGAGATTTCACCTCATATGACTCCTCGTTCAATTCTTTCAGATTCATTGGATCCTTTTCTGCGTTCGAGAATCCCCCCTTCTTCCACTCTTCCCCAAAGAGTAACTAGGACCAATTTAGTCATGTTTTCATGTTCCAATTAAACACTGTCCATTTATAATTATTCTCAAAGGATAATATTATTCTCTTTACCAAACATATGAGGATCCAATCACGATCTTATATATAAGAAGAACAAAAAATCTTTCTTGATCAATCCCTTTGCCCCTCATTCTTCAAGAATAAGGAAGATCATTTTCAAGTTTGAATTTATTCAATTGGAATCAGGGTTCTTATACTTCATATTTATTTAATATGAATATTTTTCCTCTCTTTTTTTATATCATTCCTAAAGAACTATAGGTTTGGTCGTGTAGAATTTGGCCCATTTTCTCATTGAACGAAAGGTATGAAATAAATCAAATTGATAAAAGTACCATGTGAAATCTTTGATTTTCCCCCTTCCTCAATCCCTATCCTATAGGTACAATGTTTGAATTAATAGAGAATTTTGTATTCTGTATGAATCAATATTATTCTATTCCAAACCCTTCCCGGTATCTCCCAAGGAAAATCTCAAATTTGAATCCCAAATTGACGGGTTAGTGTGAGTTTATCCATGCGGTTGTGCACTCTTTGAATAGAAATCTATTTTTTAAAAGATCCTGGCTTTTTTACTTTGGTGGGTCTCCGAGATCCTTTTGATGACCTATGTTGAAGGGATATCTATCTAATTAGATCGATTATGTAAAGCCCATGGTAGAAATGAAATCGAGAAAAGTATACAAAAAAGACAGTTCTTTTCTATTATGTTAGATATATTAGACTACTATATTAGATTAGTATTAGTTAGTGATCCTGACTTAGTGAGTCTTTTCTTCCATGATGAACTATTGGCACCAGTCCGATATTTTGTCTCTGTGCATCAAGGAGACTAGGGACTTGGCGGGAAGAGGAGTGTACCATGAGAGAAGCAAGGAGGTCAACCTCTTCCAAATATACAACATGGATTCTGGAAATGTATTTGGACTCTCATGTTGATCTGAATGAATCATCCTTTCCACTGAGGTAAATCTTTGCCTACTAAGCAAGAGGATAGCAAGTTCAAAATTCTGTCTCGGTAGGACATGTATTTCTATTACTATAAAATTCATAAATGAAGTTGCTAATGGTAGGGTTACCATTATTCTTTTTGTAATGATTAATCTTGTATGTGTTCCTAAGAAAAGGAATTTGTCCATTTTTCGGGGTCCCAAAGGGGCGTGGAAATGCATAAGAACTTTTGAATGAAAAAGAGATGTAGCTCCAGTTTCTTTGGAATCGGTAGTTAATCCTATTTACGATATGGGAAGTTAATAATTGAATCCGATTTTGACCATTATTTTCATATTCGTAATAGTGCAAAAAGAAGGTCGGACTCCAAGTTGTTCAAGAATAGTGACGTTGAGTTTCTCGACCCTTTGACTTAGGATTAGTCAATTATATTTATCGATGGGGCAGGAAAGGGATATAACTCAGTGGTAGACTGTCACCTTGACGTAGTGGAAGTCATCAGTTCGAGTCTGATTATCCCTAAGCCCAATATGAGTTTTTTTAGTTGAATTTTCTCCCCCGTCGTCATTCAATGAGAATGTATAAGAGGATCGTGGGATTGACGTTAGGGGGAAGGGATGGCTATATTTATGGTAGCAAACTCTAGGAAAATATAAAGCGCATGCGTACAAGTTATGATTTGGAAAGAAAGGCAATTTTGAATCCTCTTTGTCTAGTAACAAGGAAACTATAAGTAATGCAACTATGAATCTCATGGATAGTTCGATCCTAGCTCGGGATGAATGCTGCCGACAAGCTTAACACATGCAAGTCGGAAGAGAAACACGAGAAATGGTGTTTCTAGTGGAGGACAAATGAGTAACACATAAGAACCTGTACTTGGAAGGGGAACAAAAGCTGGAAACGATTACTAACACTTCGTAGGATGAGGAGCAAAAGGTGGAATCCACCGGAGGAGGCTTGTGTTTGATTAGCTAGTTGGTGAGGCAATAGCTTACCAAGGAAATAATCTACAGCTAGTCTGAAAGGATGATCAGCCACACTGGGACTGAGACATGACCCAGATTCCTATAGGAGGCAATAGTCGGGAATTTTCTGCAATTGACAAAAGCCTGACGGAGCAATGCCACTGTGGATGTAGAAAGCCCACGAGTCGTGAACTTCTTTTCTCCGAGAAGAAGAAATGATAGTATCTGGGGAATAAGCATCGGGTAACACTATGCCAGCAGACGCAATAATACAGAGAATGCAAGCATTATCTGGAATAATTGAGCGTAAATCATTTGTAGGTGGCTTTTTGAGTCCGCCATCAAATCCTAGGGCTCAACCCCGGACAGGCGGTGGAAACTACCAAGCTAGAGTATAGTAGAGGTAGAGGAAATTTCTGGTGGAGCATTGAAATGCATAGAGATCGAAAAAAAAACCAATGGTGAAAGCACTCTACTGGGCCGACACTGACACTGAGAGATGAAAGCTAGGGGAGTAAATGGGATTAGATACCCCAGTAGTCCTAGCCGTAAATTATGGATACTAGGCGTTGTGTGTATCGACCCATGTAGTGTTGTAGCTAATGCGTTAAGTATCCCGCCTAGGGAGTACATCCGTAAGAATGAAACTCAGAGGAATTAATTGGGCTCGCACAAGTGGTGGAGCATGTGGTTTAATTCGATACAAAGTGAAAAACCTTACCACGGCTTGACATACCGCGAATCCTCTTAAAAGAGAGGGGTGCCTTCGGGAATGTGGACACAGGTGGTGCATGGTTATCGTCAACTCATGTTATAAGGTGTTGGGTTAAGTCCCGCAATGAGTGCAACCCTCGTGTTTAGTTGTCATTGTTGAGTTTGGAACCCTGAACAAACTGCTGGTGGTAAGCCGGAGGAAGGTGAGGATGACGTCAAGTAATCATGCCCCTTATGCCCTGGACGATACACATGTTACAATTGCCGGTACAAAAGGTCACGATCCCGCNTCCCAAAATCTTGTCAGAACCCCAAGTAATCATGCCCCTTATGCCCTGGACGATACACATGTTACAATTGCCGGTACAAAAGGTCACGATCCCGCAAGGGTGGGCTAACCCCAAAAAACCATCATCAATTTGTCTTGCAGGCTATAACTGGCTTGCATGAAGTCGAAATTGCTAATAATTATTGGTCATTCATATGACGGTGAATTCATTCTCGGGACTTATACACACTACTTGTCACACTATGGGAGTTGGTCATTCCCAAAGTTGTTACCTTAACCGAAAGGAGGGGAATGCGAAAGGAAGGGATAGTGACTAGAGTAAAGTCGTAATAAGGTAGCCGTACTGGAAGGTCTGGCTGGATCACCTCCTTTTCAAAGAGAGAGCTATTGCTTGTTGGGTATTTTGGTTTAACACTGCTTCACACCCCCAAAACAAAGAAGGGAGCTACGTATGAGTTAAACTTGAAGATGAAAGTCTTCTTTCCTTTCTCGACGGTGAAGTAAGACCAATCTCATGAGCTTATTATCCTAGGTTGGAACAAGTTGATAGGATCCCCTTTTTTACGACCCCATGTTCCCCTCGTGTGGCGACATGAGGGCGAAAAAATGGAAAGAGAGGATTAGGTTTCTATTACTTTTAGCATAGAGAGCCCCCTACTAGGGGCTCGCTCGCATGAAGGACTATTAGCTCAATGGTAGAGCGCGCCCCTGATAATTGCATCGTTATGCCTAGCTTGTGAGGGCTCTCAGCTACATGGATAGTTCAATGTGCTTATCGGTGCCTGACCCTAAGATGTGGATCATCCAAGGCACATTAGCATGGCGTACTCCTCCCGTTCCAACCGGGGTTTGAAACCAAACTCCTCCTCAAGAGGATAGATAGGGTGATTCATATGAAATCCAATGTAGATCCAACTTTCGATTCACTCACGGGATCTAGGCGGTCTGGGGAGGACCATCACAACTCCTCTCTTCTCAAGAATCCATACATCCCTTATCAGTATATAGACAGCTATCTCTCGAGCACAGGTTTAGGTTTGGCCTTAATGAAAAAATAAAATGGAGCACACAACGCATCTTCACAGACCAAGAACTAAGAGATCACCCTTTTCATTCTGGGGTGACAGAGGGAGCAGGTATTTAAATCGATCTTAGAGTGTCTAGGCTTGGGCCAGAAGGGTCTCTTAACTCCTTTTTTTCTTTTCATTAGAGTTATTTCACAATGACTTTCCAAGGTAAGGAAGAAGGGGGAACAAGCACACTTAGAGAGCGCAATACAATGGAGAGTTGTGTTCTACATTCTGGAAGGATGAATTACTCCCGAAAAGGAATTTACTGATTATCTCCCAATTTGATGGACCATAGGTGAAATTATTTACATCTCGAGCGAGGACTCTGGTTCAAGTCCAGGATGGCCTAGTTGCGTCAGGGAAAAGAATAGAAGAAGCATCTGACTACTTCATACATGATCCACTCAGCTTGAGGGGATATAGCTTAGTTGGTAGAGCTCCGCTCTCACAATTGGGTCGTTGCGATTATGGGTTGGATCTCTAATTGTTCAGGACGTAATGATAGTATCTTATACCTGAACTGGTGGCTTTCTTTTCCTATGTAATGGGGAAGAGGACCGAAATGTGCCACTGAAAGACCCTACCGGGACAAATATGGGCTTCCAAGAATGTAGAGGAGGTAGGATGCGCAGTTGGTCAAATCTAGTATGAATCGTCCAGCTCTCCCAGGGTTCCTTGGTCTGAGATCTCTGGGGAAGTGAACAACTTGATCCACTATCTCCCTTCAACCCTTTGAACGAAATACGGCAAAATAAAAGGAAGGAAAATCCATAAATCGACCCCATCATCTCCACTCCGTAGGAACCATAAGATCACTCCAAGGATGCCTTTGGCATCAGAGGTCATGGACCGACCATAGAACCATGTACAATAAGTAGAATGCATTAGCGGTCCGCTCTTAGGTTGGGCAGTTAGGGTTAGAGAAGGGTAATAACTCATTCTTAAAATCAGTGTTCTTAAGAACAAAGCTCAGGCAGAAAGGGGGGAAAGCCCTCCATTCCTGGCTCTCCTATAGTTGGATCCTCTAGAACCATAAGAATCCTTAGTTAAAATGGGATTCCAACTCAGCACCTTTTGAGTGAGATTTTGAGAAGAGTTGCTCTTTGGAGAGCATAGTACGGTGAAAGTTGTAAGCTTTGTTCGGGGGGAGGGGGGGTTATTATCTATCATTGGCCTCTATGATAGAATCAGTAGGGGGACTTGAGAGACAATGGTTTACCCTGCGGCAGGTGTCAGCAGTTTGAGTCCGCTTATCTCTAACTTGTGAACTTGGCCGATATAAAGTTTTATGATAGCACCCAATTTTTCTGATTCGATAGTTCGATCTATGATTTTTCATTCATGGATGTTGATAAGATCCATCCATTTAGCAGCACCTTAGGACTTCATAACCTTAAAAGTGAAGGGCGAGGTACAAACGAGGAAAGGCTTAGGGTGGATACCTAGGCACCTAGAGATGAGGAAGGGAGAAGTAATCGATGAAATTCTTCGGGGAGTTAAAAATAAGCATAGATCCGAAGATTCTCAAATATAGAAATCTTTCAAATTGCTTCTGAATCCATGGGTAGGCAAGATACCACCTAGTGAACTGAAACATCTTAGTAGCCAGAGGAAAAGAAAACAAAAGTGATTCCCGTAGTAGTAGCGAACAAAATGGAAGCAGCCTAAACCATGAAAATAGGGTTGTGGGAGAGCAATACATGTGTCGTGCTATTAGGCAAAGTAGCCTGAATGCTGCACCCTAGATGACGAAAGTCAAGTAGTTGAAAGCATCACTAGCTTACGCTCTGACCTGAGTAGCATGGGGCACGCAAAATCCCGTGTGAATTAGCAAGAACCATCTTGCAAGGCTAAATACTCCTGGATGACTAATAGCGAAGTAGTACCATGAGGGAAGGGTGAAAAGAACCCCCATCAGGGAGTAAAATAGAACATGAAACCATAAACTCTCAAGTAGTGGGAGGAGCCAAGGCTCTGACCACATGCCTGTTGAAGAATAAGCCAGCGACTCATAAGCAGTGGCTTGGTTAAGGGAACCCACTGGATCCGTAACGAAAGTGAGTCTTCATAGGGAAATTGTCACTGCTTATGGACCCAAACCTGGGTGATCTATCCATAACCAGGATAAAGCTTGGGTAAAACTAAGTGGAGGTTCGAACCAATGATGTTGGAGAATCAGCGGATTAGTTGTGCTTAGGGGTGAAATACCACTTGAACCCAGAGCTAGCTGGTTCTCCCTGAAATGCGCTGAGACGCAACAGTTCACTGGACATCTAGGGGTCAAGAATTGTTACGGTGCGACCCAAGAGAGCAGTACCAAATCGAGGCAAACTCTGAATATTAGATATAACCTCAAAACAACAAGGGTGAAGGTTGGCTAGTGAGAACATGAGGGATAATCCTTATCGTCTAGAGGAAAAATATATATCGACATAACTTTGACAAATAAGTAATATTGTTACTTCAATACGAAGTTCATACTTACTTAAAATGAATAAGTACTAGCAAGAGAATAATTAAATCCTAATGATTAATTGTAGCATTAATTAACCATTTTTATACGAGGAACTTATCATGAATTCATTGATTTATGCTTACTTATGCTAGACCTAGAGTTGGTAAAGACACTGTTATAGGTTAAACTGTAGGCGGTATCATGGGACAACCTGAGGCAGAGAAAAAAATAGGAGNCCTGAGGCAGAGAAAAAAATAGGAGGTACTATATTACTAAGTCTATTTTTTATGAAACCGCTTATTGTAAATTACAAAAATAAGAATTTTACCTCCTTTGTATCTAATCTTGAATAGTCAACCTATTCTAAGTAAGAAGAACTTCTTTTATTTAGAAAAAGAAAAAAACAACAACTTTTCTCACAATTACATATTTTTTATTTTATCAAAAAAGTCCTCCAAATATTTTCATTTTATATTAATTTTGATTTTTTGGAAATATGAACAAAGAAAAGAAGATATGCTCGTCATATTACATTCATAAAAAAAATATGAGCACCAAATGAATCGAAAGGTTTATCTTTGGGAAATGATTATGAAATTTTGAATAGGAATGGAAACACAATCTACTTCCATTGAGTGATTTATTTGATAATCAAAAATATATAAAGAACCTTGAATACAATTCAAATTTCAGAAGAATTGTGTGTGTAAGGGGTGCAGGTGGGGGTTATTGAACAACTTAAGAAGCCCACTCTCACTTACAGAAAGGAGATAGAAAAGCTGAATAGTTTTGAGTGAGCAATGGATAATATGAGATAGAGAAAAATTGAATTTGACTAATTCAATTTATAAGACTTTGAAATAATTAGAAATGCACAAAAATGAATTAATCTAGTTTGAACATCAAATGACGATTAATGAAGTCGGATAACGAGTTTTCAAACAAGTCTTACGAGAAGCTATAAAAACTCTAATTTTGAATTGATTTTTTGAATAACGAATTTCAATATTTATACATATACCACTGGGAGAAATTAAAAAAAAAATTGCCTAGTCTTTAATTATGAATATTTTGTTCTTTTAAAAAAGTACGAAAAAATCATAATAACAATTCGAGGTGACAAAATAAGTTATAATATCAACATATTATTGAATAGTATATATAAGTAAAAATAAATTTATTACTAAATTTTAGATTTATCAAAAAATATTGGTTGATTAAGAATTCGTCATTGAACTTACCATTATTAGATGTTCACTTTGTCAAAACATATCAATTCATTTAGCATTCAGCATTAAGTTTATCAATCATTTCAATACCAATCAGTGGTTTACCATAACCTTCCTGTTGGTAATTTTGCCAATTGTTTGTTCTAATAATAGTTAGTAAATTATCAATGGATTCGATCTCACGTGATAGCAATTACAAATAGATCTGATATTCGTGTGCCGTATTACTAACTATAGATGGATCGGTTGGTAAATATTATCAATGGATTAATAATTGATTAGCATATATCCAAACATATTTTAATATGTTAGTAAGTTACAAGCCACAATCTTGATCCACTGGTAAAATTTTTCAACCAATTTAATATTAGTTGGCAAGTTTACCAACAGATAACATTTCACTTCATAATATACCAACGTATTTTTATTTAATTGGTAAAATTAGTAATAAAATCCTATTATTAGTAAATGTTGGTTGGTAATTTATTGATAATCTGTTTATAAACTATACTTTATTTTTTCTATCATATTTACCAATCGGTATATACTCTTTTGGTACTATTACCAATAAAAGGTGTGTGTTAGTAATTTGTTGGTGCGAAGTTGCTAAATTAAGCATTATTTTTTTCCGCCATGTTTACCAACAAAATAATTTAGTTGGTAAAAATTTGATTGGTAACTCGTTAAAAATATATTCATAGACAAATTCTGAAAAATAATATAATTACAAATTTGTTGCTAATATACCAACAAATTTGAGTTGTTGGTAAAATCCGTTGACAATTTAAATTTTTTTTGTAATGTTTTAAGTAAGTTATGGCCTTTCAGACGATTTGATCACTCATCTGAAACTATTTTCATATAAATCATATATAGTGTGCTTATAATTATTCTGTCAATTTCAATCTTTAAAGATAGATTATTTAAGATCGAAAATGATCATAAGGAAACAAAAAAAGAAAAAAGAATGATTCATAATGAAGTGGTAAAAGTAGAGAACTAATTTTCCACTTCTAATCTTGATCAAGATATTTAATTTATAAAAGGAAAAAAGAATGAAAAAAATATGTTTTTGTCTTTATGGGGACAAAAATGCAAAAATTGGAAAGATTTAAATTTAGTCCGAGCGTATTAACTTATTGACACACTTTTGTCGCGAGTGTACAAATAATACCGAGTCGTTTAATTGGGTGTATAATAATAATATTAAAATAGGATACATGTTAATAATATTATTGAATAGAGAGTGTATTATTAGTCTTGATATTAGATATATTGTATTGTAATATTGAGATTATTTCATATCGTTGTTTGATATGATGTATTAAAAATATACATCGTGTAATTTCTAAAAGAAATTGTTACTTGCTGAAATATTCTCCCCAATATATGGTGGAAAGTATATAGAAAAGGTTTTTGCACGGCCAGGTTATTGTATCTTTAACCATTCCTAATGCATGCATTAAAAATTGCATTATTAATATCATGATTTTTCACGTATTAGTTATACATGACGTCTCAAATGAGTGTATAACTAATGCATATTAGTTATACATATCTTTGAAAAGTATAACGAACAGATCTTAATATCTGTGGCCAATACGTCATTCTTTCCTGTCTGGCACTATCAGCCAAGCGTCTTAAAATATAAGAAATACGCATTCACTCTCTGTACCTGATCAAGAAAGCTTTGATCACCTCAAAATTTATATTAGAAAAGAAGAAGAAAAAATGTAGTTTCGACTTCTAATCATCCCATTCGCTCCAACAAATAGCTCCAACAAATATGCATAATCCTCTGTATTCAAAGTAATTTTTGTAACTTCCGTGTAATTATCATTAATAACCATTTTAGTTCGTTGCATTTTATTGTTGAAAATATTTTGATTTTTTTTTCCAAAAATTATTTTTAATGGAGTGTCGTTGTCTAGTTTGTGAAGAGAAAATTTCTACTACAAAATAGTATCTTTTTGGCCGATTGACCATTGAATCTAGTCTTGCCTCCTCGTTTTTGCCTTCTTTAAAATAAAATCATATTTTCGTGGGCCCTTTACTTGTAAACTGCTTTTACGTAACAAGTACAATAATTTTTAGGGAAAAAAAAGTACAATAATTACAAGATAAAAAATAAAAGTTGAATTTAGTTTTAAAAGAAATTGTCCAGAAAAGTTTGTTACAGTTGACTTTAGGTAATTAACCAATTAATTATTGACAAGTAGGTCTGGCTCACATGAGATTAATCAACTTAGGTTCCTTAAATCTTTCAAATAATACCGAAGGGCCATCAATTTATTGCACCGTCATGTCTGTACGTACGACCTATACGGATAAATTAAACTACCGGTACAGTCCGCAGCCGGTCACTTTAATTTTTTTAACCTACGCGCTTCCCTGCTTCGCACTTTTCCCATTGGCACGCGCTATGACACATCTATTGAAAAATACTCATCTGCCAAGCAGCCCTTTCGACATAAAAATGCAAAATATATAATATATATATATATATATTTTTAAATACAAAAAAAACTTATATTTTTTTTATATATATTTTTAAATACAAAAAAAAACATAACAAAATTAAAATATTTAAAAATTAAAAATTGTATTTGAAATGTGCTTAACTTTTGAAGAAAGTAAAAAATTTGTGAGTTAGAAAATAAAATGTCAGGTAAAAACAGTTCAATATGTACACAAGCTAAGATGAAGACACGTGTCTCGTAGGATAAGCATATTTCAAAAAAATTTAAAAACATACAAACAATGTACAGTCTGTACTTTCTGTAGGAAATAGAGGGTCAATGGAGGAACGAGTCCAGATGCAAACAAAGCATCCGAAAGATAGAGAAGTAAAAATAAGATAAATGACAAACAGTCAACCCAGAGTCGATATTAGCCGTTACTCCACCAGCATTTAACATAATTTATTCCTCATTTAAGATGATTTAATACGCAATGATTATCAGGCATTAAAGCTCTCAACATAGTAGGTCCTATAAAAAGGACTAGATTTGTATCGAAAAGACATTTGAAAAACACACAAAAGAATATACATACTGCTTTATTTACTACTATTAGTATTTATTTTTATTATTCTTGTGATTCTGATCAAGCAAACAATCTTTCAGTTCATCGGAGATATCACCCAAAGCTTAAGCCATCAGGCTATTTTTTACTTATCATCGTTTCATTGTTCACTTTATATTTTATTTAATCTATTTATTCAAATCAGCCTCGTATTCTTATAGTCTCGCTATAAATTCAATTGTATCTATATTTAGAGTAAACAGTTTGACACCCACTATGGGGATAAGGATAATTGAGGACTGTTTGATTTTGTTTGTCAATCACTAACCAACTTAATACTTTGCATAAGTTTTTAGATTCACAAGATTAATTGTAACGATACTTGGAATAAAAAACATCGAACCATCAAGTGCTGATAACAACATGCTCCTGAACGGCCCCATCAAGTTGGAAACCGATCAAGTGGCTGACAACACTCGAGCAACAAATAAATTAGGGACTTCTTTGCAGACTTCCCACCACTTTGAGAGATCTAAAACTCAGAATGATTTGTTAGCAACTGAATGCAGTAGGAGTAGCCAGTGCATATTTGGAAAAAACATTCTTGATGCAGGAGAACCCACAAAAGATGATAATCGAATTGCAAAAAAAAACAAATAGAAAGAACAGGGCAAGAGTAGGGACCATAGAGAAAAGAATTATCCAACAACTTCTAGTCGGAAGATCATGGTGAAAATAATGGGAACAGAAAGGAAAGCAACAACTCAATGGAGCCAACGAAATGCCTTAACGCCCTGACCAGTTACCTAAATCAAAATGAGAAAAAAAATTCAACACCCGGATAGACCAGATTCCTGGAGCTCTGCCAATATTGAAGGGACTGCACTCGAGGAAGCATGTACAACTCCCATTTCTAGCTAGCACGACCTCGAAGCTAATCCTAAAGAGATTCAAGATACTAGACATTTCAATGTACGATGAAATGACCAATCCATAGGATCATGTAACCGCATATACATGGCATAGTATAAGGTAACAACATGCAACCAGACGAAATTGAATCAATGTTATTAAAGAAATTTGATGAGATATTGTCCAAATAGGCATGTGACATGGTATTCTTTATTACTTTCTTTAAATTTTTTGAAATCCTTGCAAATGCGTTCGTGAAAGAACATGCTGGAGCAAGGAAGGTGCAACCAAGAAAGGAAGACCTCTTCAAAATAGCTCTGAATGACTCAAAGTTGCTGCGGGAATTCACGGTGCGATTCCAAAGAGAAAGGAACTGTTATAGGCGAATGAATGGGCAACAAGAGATTTCACTAAGGGACTCAACCCAAGAAGTTCGATTGCGTCATTAAGCTAAAGGTGAATCTATTGGAGTTATCAGCGAATACTTGCGCAGAAATACACAATAGGTACGAATAAATAATTCGGGTAGAAAACGACCAATCAGCACCATTGGTAACATTCAAATCGATAGGGTTAAAATTAACAAGGAAGAATTTTTATCATGACATAAGACCATCATGGGAAAGGTTCTATCGGATATTCCAACAGAAAGGAAGCGAGACCAAACAAAATGAGGACAACAATCAGTATTTTCAATCAACAGAGAAATCGAGGTCGGATAGATGCAGTGATCGCCCTCAGAGCAACATAAGCATATTGAATAGAGATTCCATTACTGCGTCAGCATCTGGTGTGAGCAATATAGAAGCTCCAAGGCTATCTAAATGCTACTTCAATGTAGATCTGGTCAGAATGGTAGCAGCTATCAGACACATGAAAGACGTAAGGTAGCCAAAATCCATCAAATCCAATTCAAAGGGAACCTAATCCTAATCTAATGTATAAATTCCACAGAATGCACTGGCACAAGACAAGGGAGTGTCACCATCTACAAGAGAGGTGGCTAGGTTATTAGAAGAAGGATACTTAAGAGTATTCCTGCGTGACCGGGCTAAAAGAAACTATGGAAGAAGTAGAGATGTAGAATAGCATTGGTCAAACCAATGACATCCGACCACGTAATTAACATAATTATGGGCGAGCCAGAAGTTGATGGATCTGTATTCGTTGCAACCAAAAGGAGGACAATAACATTGACCAGATGGATGAGATTCTGAGAAGAACCAGAAGACGGGGAAACCATTAGTTTTGTGATAAGGACTTGGAAGGCAACACATAACCTTACAATGACGCACTGATAATTATTGTTAAACAAAAAAAAATCTACATGGTCCTATTTAGACATGACAGATATACCACTAGTGATCGTTACTCACAAGCTAAGTATAGATCCAAAATTTATGCCAGTGAAGAAAAAAAGATGACCCATGACAGACCACAAGAACAGATTTGTAAAACAAAAGGTAAACAAACAATTTAGAGTAAGATATATTCGAGAGATAAATTACCCCAAATGGATAGTTAGCATAGTTGTAGTGCCCAAGAGAGGGAATAAATTGTGAATATTTATAGATCTCAAAGATTTGAAGAAAGCTTGCCCGAATGAATCATTTTCATTGTTGCACATAGGTTAAATAATCGATGCAATAGTCGAACATGACATGCTAAGTTTTCTTGATGCTTATCCGGGTATAATCATATTAACATGAATTTGGAAGATCCAAAAAAAAACTTCTTTTGTAACTAAATATAGGACTTATTGCTATAACATAATGCCATTTGGATTAAAAATGCCAAAGCCACATACCAATAGTTAGTAAATTGCATGTTTAAAAAATAGATAGAAAAAACTATGAAAGTATATATTTATGATATGTTGGTCAAGTTTTTTTCTCCAGAGGACCATTTGTAGTACTTGTGGGAAACCTTCGAAATACTGGAGAAATTCAACATAAAGTTGAATCCAAAAAAATGTGCATTTGGAGTTGGATTCGGGAAGTTTCTTGGTTATTAGTAAATTCAAATAAGACAAAGGTCATTGAGGAAATCACAAAAGTACTTACGATGTCAAAGTAGTACAAAGACTTACCAGAAGATTGGCAACACCTGAGCAGGTTTATAACCAGATCATTTGAAAGAAATCACAATTTTTTTTCACTTTTGAAAAAAAAAGACTCCAAATGGACATCAGAGTGCCAATAGGTATTAAAAGATTTGAAGAAGTACTTGTCAAGCCCTCCATTATTATCTAAACCAAAGACAGACGAGGTATTGTTGTTGTATCCTGCCATCACGAAGGTGGCAATTGGTGCAGTATTGGTATAAGAGAAAAATGGTACACAATTTTTTATTTATTAAGTGAGTAGAACTTCGTCTAGTGCGAAAACAAGGTACCCGCATCTGGAAGAATAGCTTGGAACAAGTAATGACTACTAGGAAGCTAAGGCCTTATTTCCTATACCTCCCATATGTGTAGAAAATGCTATAGCCGCTAAGGAATGTTATGCACAAGCCTGAACTATCATGGAGGTTGCCGAAATAAGCAATAGAAGTCGATGGCTACAATATAATGTACAAGCCACGAAGGGCTATAAAGTCAAAAGCCTTGGTTAATTTTATAGCTGACTTTAATCTAAGAACGATACTCGAGGTTGAAAAGGAATGTGTTATGACCTCGGAGACTAACCCTGGTACCTGATCCTTTTTACGGATGGTGCCTCAAATATAAGAGAGTCCGGGATAGGTATTATTTTAAAAAATCCTTCCAGGGAGGTCCTCAGGCAAGCAATAAAAATTGTTCGAGTAACTAACAATGCAGCTGAGTATGAGACATTAACTGTAGGATTGTAATTAGCATGAATTCTAGGGGCGAAAGTCAACAAAGAAAAAAGTGACTCCCTTCTTGTTACGGTTAATGCATACTCAAGTATACGTAGTTTTACAAGTAATATAGGAGGTTACGTCCAGATATTAATCCCATAGGGACTGTCAAATTGATTATCTAATTTGAATTATTACTTCAACTATTTAGCTAGTGAAAGACAATTTTGGGAATTTTTTTTTAACTATACTAAATTTAACTAAGAATAAAAATAAATATAGCAAACTAAGGAGTGTTTGGTGTAAATCAGATGAGAGAAAGGTCATGGTCACAGACATTTAATAATCCAATTGAGTTCTCCAATCGTATGATTTATTTTTTCAAGCTACTAGTTGCAGATTGATATCACTTACTAAGTATCATGCCAATAACTCGAAGAGTATTTGACTATTCCTAACGCCTATGTTTCTATAGTCGTTGGTCAATAGTGAAGTGCATGTATGTTAGATCTATATCAACTAAGCAAGGCTAACATGTATATTTCTATCCACACTAGCGAATCGATACTATTTTCCTATAAGGTTCATGATCAAGCTATACTTTTTCTTATTTCTCCTTAGAGTCCAATTTACTATACACATATAGTATTCAATAATTAGCCAGAAAATCAATTAATTAGGCTTAAGAAAAAGTACGCAACTCTATAACATAAAATCTTTATAAGCATATAATTGTCAAACCTCAACTTTCGTGTAAATACCACAACTCTAAAAGGAGGAATAGGATATGTTGGGTCATGGGATGGGATGCGTAATTTAACCAGTTGTCCCAACCAAGTCCCTAATTCTTTCCATCAATTTTTTAATTTTTTTAAAATTTACTAGCTATTAGCCATTGGGAACCGTTGGAAAACGGCTAGTGGGGCCCTCAATGGCTTTTTTTGGGTTCCCAGACCCCTTTTCGCCCCTACCCCCCTTAACTTATTTTTAAATCCCAAAGACTTAAAAACTACACTTTAGCCCAACCTCATAACTATAAATACCACTCAACCTGTTCACAATTTCTCATAATCATCTACTCTCTCATTCTCATTCTCTCATTCTCTCTTCTACTATTACAATATCTCTAAGTCATTTTTATTTTTATTAATATTTTTGTTAATATTTATGCTAATCAAGCATCAACTATTAAGTTTGATGAAAGTTTCTCCATTAATTTTTTACTTTTGGTTATAATTGTCTGCTTTTACTCAGACATCTGGTACATTTGTTTCATACTTTCTTCTCTTAATTTATTTAGTTTTGCATTTAATTTTGTCTCTTATTTATTTTAGTTTTACTTGTATCATATTTATTTAGTTATAAATTATAATATGAATTATGGTAAAAGAAGTTCTGGAAAACAAAAGACTTTTGGTGTGAACTTAACATCGATATCAAATGTGTTAAATTTTTCTACTAAAAAAAATATAGATTCTTGTTCTAAAAAAATAGTAGTTATTCTCAATCAATGTCAAGAGTTGAAATTAATATGGATGATTTTAACATGTTGATGATACTTCTATAAATATTAATACAGATACTCCACTAGATAGTGAAACATTAGAAAGATGTTATGATAATTTTGAGGAACAATTAGAGAAAGAAGAAGAATTAGATAATACACCTACTAGTCCGGCTACTGAAGCTTCAACTCAGAATAACCCTCAGTCTAGAGCTCAACTTCCCCTTTTACCACCTAAAAGGGGTAAGACAAAGGTTGAGCATCCTAAAACTTCTCTTGTGTGGCAATTCATACATTAAAATGAGGAAAAAACATATGTTATTTATAGTACATGTAAAAGAAAAGATTTAAGCATGAATCTAGTGGAAATGCAGGTGGGATAGGGGGATTAAATAGACATATGTTATAATATTGTAAAACTAAATATATGATGGCTAAAGAAACCGCCAAACCCAGCTTTTCTAGTAATGCTCCGTTGGATCTGCAGGGGATTCCAACATGGTTGAGAGCCAGTTAGACCCTTCAAACCCAACTAGCCTTGTTACACTGAAAGTGATCGTGAAAATATTGCTACAATGGTTGTTATTTGTGGTTTGCCTTATAGTTTTCCTTTTAATCTCAATTTTATTAGTTATATTCAAGAAACATATAATCCGTCTTTTCAAGATATATCAAGAAACATGGTTAAAAGAGATGTTTTTAAATTTCAACATAAATATTGTCATTTTCTTCGTTGCTTATTTAACTATTGGATCAAAGAGTTTTGTTACTTTTGATATGGGTCGTAGTGTTAATGGCTTTCACAAACCAAACACAGGTAGGGATTGAGACACAGAACCTAGAATCATAAATGGCTCCAAGTCGACCCATGTCATGAACATGATAATTAAGGCTCAAAATAAATAAAACGGATAACTGAGTTCTGAAATAGTGGAAGTCTGAATATTATAGCATCTAAACAATGGAATATCAAAAAACTAATTTCGAAGCTGAATATAACACAATGTCAAAGCCTCTAACATATTGACGAGCTGATGGGATAACACCCCAACTAGCTCACTACAAGTATGAAACTAAAAGATGATAATAACAAAGCTAATTGAAGGTCCTAGAAGGATGAGGACTCACCAACTAGAGCACTGGACAAGCTTGGGAGTCTGGCTAGCGGCTGGGTTGAATATGAACGTCTGAGATTGTATCATGAAATGATACAACATGGAGTATGAGGTCAGTACTTGAAATGTACCGAGTATGCAAGGTAAGTAAAAATAGGCTAAGTTAGTATGATTGAAAACATGCATAACATAGATCACATCATTATAAGATTCTAAGAGTGAGGACTGCATGCTGATATCTTGAAAACATGAATAAACATAACTAAACTTCATAATTGAAACGAATGACCCAAAGCTGAGACTGATACTCATAAGAAAAACTGATAAACTGAATAGTAGGTCAAACTTGTAGCAAACATCATATCATAAATGATAAACATGCATAAAGGAAATCATGAGGAACAATGGGAGACTCGTCATATAACTGACATAATCATGATAGAGCTTACGTGATCCCAACTATTACACTCAAGAGGACAGAGCCGTCCAAAGCCTTGCTAGAGCTAAGGGCACTATCATGATATCGATATCAAGCTGAAGGCCCTCTGGCAGGCAGGTAATCTCACAAAGGAGGTCCCGATGAATCAGAATAACCTATGTTTGGTGTGTAGTTCTGAGGCCCAGGGTTTACCTGAACCCCTAGCTTATTCGGTGCTAGACACTACTCCCAAAAATATGCATATGCTATCCATCATTTTTCAATAAAGTTGAACCATCGTCTTTCGATGAAGCTGATCATGAAATTACATACATAATCTGAAATCTTAATATAAGGAGCCTTGGCTCGTAACATACCACAAGATGAAAAGTGGAAGTCTAGACTCCAAAATCATGTGGTAAGCTAGTATCATAAAATAGAGCTAATTCATGAAACATACTTAGATTATCTGGGCTTGCCCAAACTTAAACATTCTTGGAATAGACCTGATAGTCAAAATCATGGATACATGCATGGGTAAATCATAATCATAATTTCATACTAGACATCTCATCATGCTTGAAAACATAGGCCATAATTTCAACTTTTCATGAAACTTGCATAATTGGGCATCATATCTTTAAAACTTTGAAATCACAAATTATAATCAAAATAATTATAAAACACGCCCATAAATCTAAAAAAATCGTTAGAAACATGAAGAGAATTGATCCATGATTGAATCATAGAGAATTTCATAAATTGGGTTAGAACCCCATGGAACTATGCACTTGAATTCATGAATTGAGAAGGGATTTAGGCATGATAGTGAAGAGAAGCTCCCATTCATAACCCTACATACCTGGGTAAATCTGATTTCACACCCTTCCTTGAATGCCCAAGAGATTTGGAGAAGAACTAAGGAAATTCTCAAGCTTGATCTCCAATGGAGCACTCTAACCTTGCATGCATGGAATAAAATGACTTAGTATAGGTTAAGCACTCTTTAAACCCTCCTAGCAGAGCTTAAAACGACATAGATTAGGACCTAGGAGCTTAGGAATTACAAAAACACCCTTACTAAAATGCAGGAAATTTTAACACTGTAGTCCTCACTCACAACTCATGAGGTACTAGACGAGTGATGGACTCAATCCGTTAAGTCTTCTGCTAGAATTCTACTTCAACTCAGACCTGTTGATCACGACCAACTTCATGAGTCGTTAGGCACTCCATGACTCGTGACTTACACTCGTGGTCACCCCTTGGCCACGACTTCCCACCAATCAACCTCCACTTCATGACTCGTGAAGTCTCCTCACTGGTCACTGGATGACTCGTCCTGTGACCTGGAAAATATTTTATTTTTTTCTCCACTTGAACCCTCGGGTCTGATCTTAGGGAATTTCAGGGTATTACAATATTTCCCTCTTGGTAACATTCATCCTCGAATGTGGATAAACATACTGAAAAGATGGGGGTTGGAACCGTCATCCCAAATACTGAATTTCTGAAGCTGAAAACTGTCGGAGTGAATGACTCTGAACTAAAATACATGAATGAACTGAATTCATGAACCGCATACATGCACTAACATCAAAGAAACTGGGATACATGAACTAGACATGAAACTGAATAGAGTATAAAGGAGGAAACTGATACCTCAAGATGGAATTAAGTTGGGAGGGAAAAGATACGGGTATTTAGCCATTATATCAGCTTCGGCTTCCCACATAGCCCTCTCAACATGCTGATTCCTCTATAAAACCTTTACTGAAGCTACCTCTTTATTTCTCAACTTCTGAACCTGACGATCCAGAATTTCAACTAGTACCTCCTCATAGCTAAGGCTATCCTTCACACCTACGCTCTACATCGGAACAACCAAAGTCAAGTCACCAATGCACTTCTTCAAGAGTGAAACATGGAAAACTGGATGTACTGAAGCCAACTCTAAGGGCAACTCCAACTCATAGGCCACCTTGCCAACATGTCTCATAATCTTGTATGGGCCAACATATCGGGGACTAAGCTTCCCTTTATTCCCAAACCTCATTACTCCCTTCATGGGGGAAACCTTTAGAAATACCCAATCATCAACTTTAAATTCAAGTTCTCTCCTCCTCACATCTTCATAAGACTTTCGACGACTTTGAACTATTTTTAGCCTTTCTCTTATAAGCTTAACTTTCTCCATAGTCTCATGAACTGAATATGGCCCTATCAATGTAGCTTCATCTACTTCAAACCAACCAATACGCGATCTAATCTCCGCCTATAAAGAGCCTCAAATGGAGCCATCTGAATGCTGGAATGGTAGTTGTTGTTATATGAAAACCCGATAAGAGGTAAATGATAATTCCAACTACCCTTAAAGTCAATCACACATGCTCTTGACATATCCTCGAAAGTCTGAATGGTTCGCTCAGCCTGACCATCCGTCTGCGAGTGAAAAGAGGTTCTAAGCTTGACCTAAGTACCAAGTCCCTTCTGAAATGACTTCCAAAACTGGGAGGTAAACTGAGTACCTCTATCTGATATGATGGACAAGGGTACTCCATGCAACCAAACTAATTCTCGAATGTATAATTTGGCGTAGTCCTTCGCTGAGTCGGTAGTTCTAACTGGTATAAAAAGAGCGGCTTTGGTTAACCTATCTACCATCACCCAAATAGAGTCATACTATCGATGAGTATGAGGCAACCCTGTGATGAAGTCCATATTGATTTCTTCCCTCTTCCACATAGGGATACTAATGTCTTGAAGTGCACCTCTAGGACTTTGATACTCAACCTTCACTTGCTGATAATTTGGACACTTAGCAACAAATTCCGCTATGTCCTTCATGCCATTCCATCAATAGACTTTCCGTAGGTCACGGTACATCTTGGTGGCACCTGGATGCATAGAATATCGGGAACCATGAGCCTCAGGAAACATTCGATCTCTCAAGTCATAAACATCTAGAACACACAAACGACCTTGATAACGAAGTACACCATCTCCCCATTGGGAGAAGACCTCCACCTTCTGATTCTGGACAGCTTCCTTTAACTACACTAGAATAGGATCCTCATCTTGCCTAGCCTTGATCTTGGTCACCAATGAAGATTCTGACCCATTTTGAACAATCACACCATCATCTTTCGAGTAAACAAGGCGAATCCCTAAACGAGCAAGCCTATGGACATCCTTTACTAACTCCTTTCTCCCACCCTCGATATGAGACACACTCTCCATGGATAACCTCCTAAGAGCATCCGCCACTACATTAGCCTTTCCCGAATGATAAAGGACACTCATGTCATAATCTTTGAGAAGCTTTAACCACCTCCTTTATCGTAAATTCAGATGCTTCTGGGTAAACACATACTGAAGACTCTTATGGTCCGTGAATATATCTACATGCACCCCATACAAGTAGTGTCTCCAAATCTTCAATGCGAACACCACTGCTGCCAATTCTAGGTCATGCGTTGGATAATTCTTCTTGTGTGTCTTAAGCTGTCTAGAGGCATACACAATGACTTTGCCATGCTGCATCAATACATAACCAAGTCCAACCCTAGAGGCATCACAATACACCACAAATCCATCAGTGCCCTCGGGTAGGGTCAATACTGGGGCTGAAGTGAGTTGAATCTTAAACTCTTGAAAACTCCTCTCACATGCATCCAATCACTGAAATTTGACTTTCTTCTGGGTCAACTTAGTCAACGGTACTGCAATAGATGAAAATCCCTGACCAAACCTTTTGTAATAACCATTTAAACCCAAGAAACTCCTGATGTCTGAAGGGCTGACTGGTCTAGGACAATTCTTTCACCGTTTCTATCTTTTGAGAGTCCACCTGTACACCTCACTTGATACCACATGAACCAAAAATGCTACTAAGTACAAAAAACTCACACTTGCTGAATTTAGCAAACAACTGGTGATTCTTTAGTGTCTGTAGCCAACCCTCAAATGAGCGGCATGCTCCTCCTCTCTCCTAGAATACATGAGAATGTCGTCTATGAACATAATCACGAACATGTCCAAATATGGCTTGAACACCCTGTTCATCAAATCCATAAAAGCTGTAGGAGAATTCATTAGTCAAAAGACATAGCTACATACTCATAGTGACCATACCGAGTCCTGAAGGCTGTCTTCGGGATGTCACCTCTTTCTAACTATGAGTTGGTGATAACTGGACATGAGATCTATCTTTGAGAAGCACTTAGCACCCTAAAGTTGGTCAAACAAATCATCAATCTTGGGAAGAGGATACTTGTTCTCGATTGTAACCTTGTTCAACTGCCGATAGCCGATGCACATACTAAGAGAACCATCCTTCTTTCGAACAAAGAGAACTGGTGCACCCCACAGGGATTTGGTAGGTCTGATGAAACCCTAGTCAAGGAGATCCTTCAATTGCTCTTTCAACTCCTTTAGCTCAGCTGGAGCCATTCTATAAGGAGGAATAGATATAGGATGCGTATCAGGAAGAAGGTCAATACTAAATTCGATCTCTTACTCGCTCGGGACTCCTGATAAATCATCTGGGAGCACCTCCGGATACTCACACACTACAAAAACTGACTGGAGAGTCGGGGTCTCGAACGTAACATCCTTAACCCGAACAAGATAGTATACACAACCCTTAGAAATCATCTTTCTGGCTTTAAGGTAGGAAATAAAGCGACCTACAGGCACATCGGAACTACCCTTCCACTCTAGGACTGGCTCACCCGAAAATTGGAACTCTACTGCACGGGTTCTATAATTTACTGAGGCATAACATGCATGCAACCAATCCATGCCAAAGATAACATCAGTGTCTGTCATAGCTAACTCTACTAAATCTACTGAACTGATTTTCTGAAGGAATGTGCAGGGCGATTTCAATATACTCATTGAGCTATAACTGAGTCATCGATTGGAGTAGAGACTGAGAAGGGTTCTGATAGGATTTTGTGATTGACTCCGAAACTACCAGCAACATAGGACGTCACAAAAGATAATGTATCCCCTGGATATAACAATGCATATACATCAAGATGAAATACTCGTAATATACCAGTGACCACGTCTGGAGAGACCTACTACTCCTGACGAGACGAGAGGGCATAAAACCTATTCTGAAATTGTCCACCACCTGCACTAGTGGATGCACCCTGCTGAGCTTAGCGTGCTAGTGGAGCTGCTGAATTGGTGATTGGGTCTAGATCTCTACCATGGCCTTGTCTGGCCGCTGGACAATCTCTAAGCATATGACCAGGCTTCCATCACCGGAAACATGCAACTGTACCCACTAAGCACTGACCAACGTGCCTCCTACCACATCTGTCACAACCTAGAATTCTAGGCTCTACGGGTCTTCTCCCTTGGCCTCGACAACCTGATGCTCGTCCCCTTAGATTGCGCCTAGATCTGGATGGCACAATTGCTACTAACGGTGCTGACACTGATGATCTTTGGTGGGACTGTTAATGATGCCCACCGCCACACCTCTGTTGGGAGAACTCGAAACTGTCTTTCCTGACCCTCTTAGCCTCTCTCTCCCTCTCCCTCACCTACACCACCTCTACCTGCTGGGCATACAGGACTAATATGGTGAATTCAATATCTTGATGAAGCATAGAGATCTTGCAATCCTTGACCAAGTAGTCCGCTACCCTATTTACAAACTTGCGCACTTGAGCCCTCTGATCGGGCACCATCTTCGGTGCATACTGTCACGCCCCGCCTTGGGGGGTATGACTGGCACCTAGTGCCCTAGAAGGATCTGGACTACTAATTGGTGGGCCGAGGCACATCTGGTGCCTGACTAGCTCTATCTCAGGTTCCTGGAAACAAAGGGCTATATAACGGTTGTAAACACAGCCGCCGGCCATCTGGGCCTATAGCCACCTGTACCTGTAATAACAGCTGACCAGAACATACTCATAATCAGGAACCTATGCGGGCTGACAAGGCCACCATGTTGTCTAGTCATCTGAAACTTAAACAAGGAAATACTGGAAAGCTACGTGACCGGCAAGGTCACCTACTGTCAAGCTATGGCCCCACGACCAACATAAAAACAAAAATACTAAACAATATACAACTGTTTGGCCTCACAGCCAGGCTCATGGCCACAGGGAGATAATATACAATCTGCAAGCCTCTATGAGTAACAATAGAAATGATCGGGACAGGGCCCCGACCTGCCCATACTGTACATCAAAAGGAAAGAGCTCTCTGGAATCAGACTCCGAATGACAGGAGCTGATAACTCAATAATTATTTGCAGAATCACGAGGATCGCCTCCTCGTCTATGAGTACCTGCAGGCAAGTAATGCAGCGCCCCACTGAGCGTCAGTACCACTGGTACTGAGTATGCAAAGCAACTGAAATAACATAACTGAAACAACTGAATATAGATAGCATATCTAGCAAATCGCTATGGCGAGGAGATAAGCGAATACGAAGCGAAGTAGGCGGATCCTGCTCTCTGTACTGATAAGGCAGACGTACCTGTAAAATGCGACGGCCTACTGTCTAGTAGCTAGTATATAACACATAAATAAATATACAAGTAGCAAGCAGAGCCAATACCAACCCCATAAGCCGGATGGCACCAAGCAAGCAAGCAATCATATCACCCCTACACGGGTCAAAACCTACCAAAAAATAAGTCACTCCGCTCCATCTGCTCCTCAGGCTCCTCTACCGGCCCCCTGGGTCTCCGGCTCGGGCCTCGGCCTGCGATATAGTAACCGTGTCTGAGTCCGGAGGACTCCTGTACAGATAACTAGCAGGATAAGTGCAGTTCCCCGGAACTCTCAACAGGGCTATCTGAAGCCGGAGCTGCACCTGTTCCCTGGGAACAAGTCAACAGGGAGACAACTGTATGCTCAGACAGTAACAGATAGGGTCTGGTTCCTGGAACTGCTCTCCTCAGGGCTATCTGAACCCGGGCTCACCTGCTCCACAGAACAGAATCCCACAGGAGACAACTGTAATGCTGATCAGACTGCTATGGAAGCTTCATCCCATCTTCCCAAATCCAAGATGGGGACGGCATACCACTCAGCGGAGTGACGTAAACCCACCCGCTCAGTGGGCGACGATTACCAGCCCAGGGCGGCGAGGGGCTCAATAAGGGGCCCTCACGCCACAACAAGTCTCCAACAAGCAAATAGCACATATATATAAGCATGTATAACTGAAAAGGCTATTAAAATCTGATTTCTTATTCTGATCTCTCTTTCTGTACTAAGCTGATTGTTTACTGATTATACTGATTCTAAATCTTTCTTTAACTTTTGTTGGCTAATCATTAGCCAGGATACTATCTGTCGAATGGCTAATGCGTAGCCATAGCCTGTCTGTCTATCCAGTTCTACTTTACTAGCTTTTATTCTGAAAATCTGTTTTATTTTATTCTACAACACGCTTGGTAATCGTACAATAGGCTATACTGAATCTGGAATGCTAACTCATAACCCTTTGGCGCATGCTTTAACTTTCGGTTTTGCATATGATACGGCAACGCAAACCCAGGAATCCTTCGGCACGCCAATACTCAACATTCAGCTTTGAAGTTTAAATACGGAGTTTACTATGATTCACATAATAAGCTTACTAACTTGCCGAAAAACTACTTTACATACCTTGACCTCGGGTTATCCGACTTTCGGACAAGGCTCGGTCAGTACTCTAACTATTTCTCCCAGCTGCATTCCTATACACGTCTAGTTAACACTAAATACAACGTTATACTGAAGGACGATGTCACTTTCGATATAATTATAGCTAAACGACATCAAAGACAGTCGAAAACTTGCTATTTTTCAGAAGTCGAAAGGAAATATTCCACTTTACAGCTACAAGGAGCACATGAGCCACTAGTTTAGAACAATTCTACTTACCTTGGTCCGGTAGCTTGACTATTCGTCAGCGTATTTCACGAGAAACAATCCATGCAAGATAACCACACTGCTAAATACCTCGGTACCTGAGGTTAATTTGAGTTTAGACTTCGTTTGGCAGCGTAATCAAATGATTATTTAATCTCTCCCTCGACTTCTCTCTGTTTTTCTACGTTCTCTGGAAATTATAATAAGTAATGGATCAGTTAAGCCGAAGTGGGGCTTTATATACTTGGGCCTGGACAGGCCCAACGTGTCACGGAGCCAACTTGGTGGCCCCTCAATGACTGCGCCATCGCGGAGGGGCTCTGCCCCGGCGCCTTCCGCGGTGGTTCGACAGGATTTTCTTCCGATCTTTTCCCGGGCCTTTTTCTAGCACGTATGACTTTCAAATATGCTTAATAACGTGTGAGTAGGTAACTAGATGCCGGGGATCTTACGGGGTGTAACATTCTACCCCCTTAAGAACATTTCGTCCTCGAATGGAAACTGCTATCTAGAGGACTTCTTAACTTATCTTAACTTATTACTTAGGAGAAAATTTCGGCGAGTTTCCCTTTGTAATATGGACTATACCAAAAACCTGATAGAAAAGTCCATACAGGTACTCCACACAATACTAAGAAATTCATGGACAACTCCGCCATCAATCTTTCTCATTCCGTACATATATAACTACAAGATACTGCAAAAATACGGACATACACTGTCGCGACTGAGCACGGAATAAGTGAGGATATCTAGCTTTCATATCTTCCTCAACCTCCCACGTCATTTCCTCTCGGTTCCTGTTACACCACAATACTTTGACAGACGCAATATCTTTGGTTCTCAATCTGCAGTCTTATGACTGTCTAGGATGGCTAGAACACTCTTCGTAGGCCAGCTCCTCGTTAACTGGATATCTTGGACTGGGATTGCTCTTGATGGGTCTCTAAGCATTTCCTTAGCATGGACATACAGACTGGATGAACTAATTATAACTCTAGAAGCAAGTTCAATTCATACGCCACTTGGCCTATTCTTCTGTGAATCACAGTATGGCCCGACAAACCTTGGTGCTGGGCTTACCTTTCTTGCCAAATCTCATCACCCCTTTCGCCGGAGACACTTTGAAATACCCGAGTCATTCACATCGAACTCCAGGTCTCTGCGCCCGTACATCTGCATGGATTTCTGCTGACTCATGCAGTCAATAGGCGTTCTCTGATAACCTTTACTTTCTCCTCTGACTGCTGAACAATGTCTGGCCCAATCAGCAGTTCTCCTATTTCAAACCAGCCAACCGGCGATCTGCATTTTCGCCCATTATAAAGCCTCGAAGGCGCCATCTGAATAGATGAGTGATAGTTGTTATTATAAGCAAACTCGATTAGAGGCAAATGCTCATCCCAACTACCACCAAAGTCTAGCACACATACTCGCAACATATCTGCGAGCGTCTGAATGGTGCGTTGGCGTCCATCCGTCCGAGGTGGAATGCGGTGCTCAAATTAATCTGCGTACCCAGACCTCTCTGAAACGACTGCCAAAATCTAGCCGTAAGCTGTGCTTCTCTGTTTGATATAATAGATACTGGCACTCCGTGAAATCTGACTATCTCTCGGATATACAACTCAGCATAATCTTCGGCCGAGAAGGTAGTTTTCAACGGAAATAAGCTGATTTGGTCAATCAATGGAGGCTATCACCCATATAGGTCTTGTCTATGTCTAGTACGGGGTAATCCTGCCACAAAATCCATATTTACTGCTTCCCATTTCTAGAGCTGTATGTCCTGGGTCAAACCGCCTGGTTTCTGATGTTAATGCTTCCACTGTTTGGCAGTTAGAACACAGGGCTACAAATTCAGCAATTTCTCTTTTCATACCTGGCCACCAGTAGTTTCTTTGATATCATGATACATTTTCATCGCGCCAATTGGAGGGAATAGCGGGCGCAATGTACCTCGTTTATAATCTGCTGGCGGAGGCCTGAAACATCTGGAACACATAGATGGTCTTTACAACGCAGCACTCCATCCTCTGTTACTTGGAAATCTGGCGCTTTCCCTGCTAACCAGGTCAGGATTCTTATACTACCGTTCTTTTACTTCCACAACTAATGACGACACGACGGTGTTTTGAATTACCGATTTGTTGTCCTTCATTTCATTACATGAACGGATAAATTGACCAATTGGGGTATTTCTACGGATAGATTCTGTTGCTCAGCTATAAATTAAGCCAAACTCCTATGATTTGTAGCTACGGGCGTTTGCTACTACATTTTCTCTTCTTGACTGATACAACATATTCATACTTAGAGAGCTTGGCATATAATTGACGGTCATACTGACTTATCACGCCGGAGAAACCGACAGGTAATTTACCGATATAGCTAGAGCTTATCTGGCCTTCTGGCTGCATACTAAGGCTACTTGTTGCTGGGATAACCTGAACGACGTCAGCACCTTGTGCCTTTATCTGATCAGAGGATCCTGATATTGATCATGACCTCTAATGATCTGGCCGAATAACCTTGAATAACTGAATAGCCAGGTTGAATGACCCGAAGATGTGGCAGTAGTCTAACAATGCTCTAACTGTTCTGCTCAGTGCCCTTGGTTCATGCATAACTGCGAGACTTGTGTGGCATCCTAAGCGCTCTTGTTGTTTTGCTTGAACCGCACCAGGCTGGGCTTATTGGACTTGCTGACGATCAATCTCTGGATCTTCACGGGAGTCTACTGATCTCCTGGTGTAGTAAGCATACTGTGCTGAGTACTACACCAATTTCTTCGTAATGCGTATCGACTAGTTTATACTGCTGTTCTCGGTCTTATGAAGGCTATTACGTAAAGATGGCCTTCGGCTAGGGCTCTGTATCTGAATATCTTACAGAACGGCTAAAGTACTAGTCTATGCTGACTACTGATGTGGACCCTTTCTTGAGGTACCCACGGTTTTGTCTATTTGGGATGGCTGGGCGACTTGCGGGGTTTCACGTAACAGCTACTAAGTTAGGAGCTGAGTCGACTCTCACCTACAAACGAAAATCGATGTATGGCCACTTAACATACTGGAAAATAATTCTGGTATTACTAACCCTTGAAGTATGCCTATTGGGCCTCTAATTCTGGTTCTGGCACATGCGTGCATTGCGATCTCTAGGGATGCTTCCCTGCTAATACAGGCACTTCGGCTGGTCGGTGAACCGTCCTTTATGCTCTTACCATTTAACTACCTAATTCAGGTTACTAACTCTTGTAAGCTTCTAAAACCTAAATCTGGCAACAGCATATAAGTCTGTTAACTTAATGATGAGGTTGAGACAGTTTCTATGGATTCATACGTAAATCACACTTAACTTGCACCCTTCTTTTCTCTTTTCTTTTGTGAGGTGCAGTGCAATCTGTATATGCTTCCTAGCACTAATTAGCATCTGTGTAATTGTAACCCCTATTGGCAGCTATTCACAGCATATCTGTTATCTGTACATATATATATATCAATAACTACATAATACATACGAGTCTTTGTAGTGATACGTAACCTCGACATGCTTTGCTGAGTCTCATACTGTACATGATATACCGCTTCTACGGTCTAATAATATCTCCTGCCTCTCTTATCGTTTCCTTGGACTTTCTGTCCCATTCTGGATGTAACAACATATGAGAGCTTGATTATAAGTATATATTGACATCCGCCACTCTTACAATGTGGTCAACACCCAGACCTTGGGCCTTACTTGGCATTATATTGAGAGCCCATGACTGTCTGCTGGGCCTTATCTCTATGCCACACTAGACTAGAATTGCTGTATCGGTAATTTCTTAACTTCTCCATAAGCGGACATACTGCGGCATTCTGACCCGCGATCTTAGCTGTCAGTCCGAGGCTTAATCCTTAATATGATATTCTATCATCGTGGGTAATTCTAATTTCTACAAAATCTAGTACTCCTGCTTCTTTCCTTTATCTTACTTAAGCTGAACTCTAGGGTTCAATTGCTTACCTTTCATTGTTAATCAGGCTGCTGGTCAAGTCTCAGTTCATACTTCTTCTGACTTACGGTCGGACCTATCCTAATTCACATGACCTCTCTATCTTTCGATGTGATAACTGGATCATAACTATAATCTTGCAGGTATGTCTTGCTGTCTGTTAGCATATACGGTGGACTTGGCCTTTTTCTGACTTGAATTTGAATATTACTGAGTGTTCATCACGACAGGTCTTATACACCTGCTTCGAGCGCTAAGCGGCTTACTTGCTCTACTGGCTTATTATCATGAGGAGTCTGCACAACACGTAAAACTTACGTAATCACAGGGCTCTTTATCACTTTCTCTATTACTTTACTAGGATCAATCAGCCCATCTTTACTTACTGCTTGATTTGGCAACCTCACCTCAAGTCTTGTGCCCTTTCTTTACTTTACTAGAATCAAAGTCAAGAGGTAGGAATAACTCTTTTCTTATTGCAACAAATAGAAACATATAACTGTACCACATCTGAAAAGATGGATTTGGGAGTCCTACATTTCCCTCTCTTACTCATACTCATCTGATAGTCTGACCTTGTCTGTAATCTTAATCGAGGATCTTATATAAGCTAATAAATAAATCAACTCGTATGTAAATTATACTTCTGACTTCCCTATTTGACGTTATCAACGTTACTGGGAATAGTACCGATAAAGAGTATCACGCTGGGGAGCCTCTGGTACCTCCTCCTCCTGCTGTAATTATCTTGTAACTAGATGATGCCCTCTTCTGTTGCTATATCTGATCTTACACTGTGACGGGGGTATTGCTGATCTGCCTTTGTATCTGTAATAAAAAATACGGTAAGTTTATAGGGACTCAACCCCTATACTGTATTGCTCTAAAGCACGACTGACTGAGAAGGAAGGGTAGCCATCCTATTATGCCTTGCAGCCTCCTATATGCTAGTGCACAACACATCCATAGACAAGACTCTACTTAGCACGACTTGCAGACTCCATAGGACACAACCTGCTCTGATACCAGTTTGTCACACGCCCCGCCTTGGGGGTATGACTGGCACCTGGCCCTAGAAGGATCCTGGACTACTAACTGGTGGGCGAGGCATCTGGTGCCTGGCTAGCTCTATCTCGGGTTCACGGAAACAAAGGGCTATATAACGGTTGTAAACACAGTCGCCGGCCATCTGGGCTATAGCCTGTACCTGTAATAACAGCTGACCAGAACATACTCATAATCAAGAACCTATGTGGGCCGACAAGGCCACCATGTTGTCTAGTCATCTGAAACTTAAACAAGGAAATCTTGGAAATACGTGACCGGCAAGGTCACCACTACTGTCAAGCTATATTTACGGCCAACATAAAAGAAACAGAAATACTAAACAACTATACAACTGCACGGCCTCACACGACCAGTAATGACCACAGGAGATAATATACAATCTGCAAGCCTCTATGAGTAACAATAGAAATGATCGGGACGGGGCGACCTACCCTACTGTACATCAAAAGGAAAAGAGCTACACCTCTGGAATCAGACTCCGAATGACAGGAGCTGATAACTCAATAGCTGGCTGGAATCACGGGGATCGCCTCCTCGTCTGAGTACCTGCGAGGCAAGTAATGCAGCGCCTTTGAGCGTCGATACCTATTGGTACTGAGTAGCACAAAAAGCAACTGAAATAACATAACTGAAACAACTGAATATAGATAGCATATCTAGCAAATCTGTATGGCAGGAGATAACTAAATCTGAAGAAACTGGTAAGAACTGGATCTGTGCTCTCTATGCTGATAAGGCGGAGGCGTGCACATGCTTGACGGCCTACTGTCTAGTAGCTAGTATATAACACATAAATATATATACAAGTAACAAGCAAGAGCCAATACCAACCCCCATAAGCCGGATGGCACCAAGCAAGCAAGCAATCAATATACCCCTACCCGGGTCAAAAACCTACAAAATAAGTCACTCCACTCATCTGCTCACTCGGAGCTCCTCTACCGGCCCCCTGGGTCTCTGGCTCAGGCCTCGGCCTCCGATATAAGTAACCGTGTCTGAGTCGAAGGACTCCTGTACAGACAGCAACAAGATGGGGTCTGGTTCCCAGACTCTCAACAGGGCTATCTGAAGCCGGAGCTACACCTGCTCCACGGAACAAGTCAACGGGAGACAACTGTATGTACAGACAGTAACCGGATAGGGTCTGGTTCCCTAGAACTCCTCCCTCAAGGGCTATCTGGAACCCAGGAGCTCACCTCCTGGAACAAGTCCACAGGGAGACAACTGTATGCTGATCAAGAGACTGCTATGGGGAGAGCTTCATCCCATCTTCGTCAAAAAACAGGGTCGGCATGCCACTCCTTGGAGTGACGTAAACCCACCCGCCAGTGGGCGACACGATTACCAACCCGAGGGCGGAGAGGACTGACTCAATAAAGGGGCCCTCACGCCACAACAAAATTCTCAACAAGTAAATAGCACATATAAATATAGCATGTATAACTGAAAGGCTATCTAAAATCTGATTTCTTATTCTGTCTCTTTCTGTATAAGCTAATTCTTTACAGTTATACTGATTCTAAAATCTTTCTTTAACTGTTGACTAATCGGTAGCTAGGATACTATCTTTCTGAATGGCTAATCTGTAGCCATAATACTTCTGTCTAGCCTGGTTCTACTTTACTAGCTTTTATTCTGAAAATCTATTTCTTTTTATTCTACAAACATGTAGTAATCATACAATAGGCTATCTTTTGAATCTGGAATGCTAACTTTCCATTTGGCGTATGCTTTATAACTTTCAGACTGCATATGATACGGCAATGCAAACCAGAATCTACTAAACTTACTCAATACTCAACATTCAACCCGAGGTTTCAAATACGGAGTTTACAATGATTCACATAACTAAAACACTAACTTGCCGAAGAACAGGCTTTACATACCTTTACATCGAGTTATCCGACTTTCGGACAAGGCTCGGTCAGTACTCAACTATTTCTCCAACTGCATTCATATACACGTCAATTAGCACTAAATACAACGTTATTCTAAAGGACGACATCACTTTCGATATAATTATCGTCTAAACTTAGGCTTATCGAAAAGACGGTCAAAACTTTCTATTTTCAAGTCCAGAAGGAGAAGTATTCACTTTACGGCTAGGAGCACATAGACACTAGTTTGGCACAATTCTACTTACCTTGATTCATTGGCTTAACTATTCGTCAGCCGTATTTCACAAAACAAAATCCATAGGAATGCTCCCGCTGCTAAACACCTCAGTACCTGAGGTTAATTAGAGTTTAGACTTCGTTTGCCAGCGTAATCAAACAATTATTTAATCTCTCCCTCGACTTCTCTCGGTTTTTCTACGTTCTCTGGAAATTATAATAAGTAATGGCTGATTAAAACCGAAGTGGGGAGTTATATACTTGGGCCTGGACAGGCCCAACGTGTCACAGGGCCAACGCGGTGGCCCCGCCTCCCATGACCTGGCCTTTATCGCGGAAGGGGGACTCTGCCCCGGCTCCTTCCGCAGTGGTTCGACAAGATTTTCGTCCGATCTTTTCCCGGGCCTTTTCGCAGTATGACTTTCAAATATGCTTAACCCATGTGTGAATAGGCCATCTAGATGCCAAGAATCTTATGGGGTGTAACACATCTTGGAACACCAAGTGAACTCCAAAGCATACTCTTAGTTGTCATGTTGTTGTTACTGTGCTTAGATTCACAAACTCTACTACCTTGATTTCTCTCAGCTCGAAAGAATCGACCAATGAATGCGGTGAGAAACTTATCCCAACCAATGGGGCCCACTCCGACTCCCTAGCCATCCTTCGATTGCTTGTACCATATAAGCAACCCCTTTCAACTTATAAAAGGCTAAGTCTGCATACTCCTGCCCCGTCACTCCCATAATCTAAGTGATCTTCTAAATCTCCTCAATAAACTCATGTGGATCCTCATCCTCTCAACCCAAGAAACTCAAGGGGATTCATTATGAGGAAGTCCTAACTCTGGCCGATACCACGTTCCTATTCTAGGGAACGCGGGCCACCATTTGCTGATTGATCCCTGAGCGGTCAACGCCTGTGCCAACATCTGGATGGCTACCTAAAGTAACTGGGCAACCTGCTCAAGCACATTATCCTCTGGGGCTGAGGTGGGGCTTCTTGGTGCCCATCTCCGTTGCCATTCTCCTGGCCATTTCCATTTCCGTTACCATTCCTTATTTCCATTAACACAGCGTGGAGGCATAATTCTGCAAACGCGTATAACACGATTTATAAGGATAGAGATGCTTCATTGCAAAACATTGATCATGAAGGAAATTTCCTAAAATGCTTCGTAGCCTCTTTTTGTCATGAGTGTGGTGCACTTCCTCCCATGAAAGACTCTGCTAATGTGGCTTTCCAGACACCCTAGGATACACTGAACCTTTGCTACGATACCAAGTTTGTCACGACCCAACATGAAACCAACCGAGACACGGAACCTAGAACCATAAATGGCTCCAAGTCGACCCATGGCATTAACATGATAATTAAGGCTCAACATAAATAAAACGGATAACTGAGTTCTGAAAAAGTAGATTTCTGAACATTATAGCATCTGAACAACAGAATATCAAAACTCTAAATTCGAAGCTGAATACAACACAATGTCTGAAAAGCCTATAACATATTGATGAGCTAGTGTGGGAGTTCACCCCAACTAGCTCACAACAAGTGTGAAACTGAAAGATGATAATAACAAAGCTAACTGGAGGCCCTCGAAGGATGAGTACTCACCAAGTTGAGCAGGACAAGCTCAGGAGTATGGCTAGTGGCGGGGTGAATATTAACATATGAGCTTGTATCATGAAATGATACAACATATATCAGCAGTCAATACTTGAAATGTACTGAATATACAAGGTAAGTAAAATAGGATAAGTAAATATGGTTGAAAATATGTATAAAATAAATCATATCATTATAAGATTCTAAGAGTGAGGACTGCATGCTGATATCTCTAAAACATGAATAAACATAACTGAACTTCATAATTGAAATGAATGACCCAAGATGAGACTGATATTCATAAGTAAAACTGATAAAATGAATAACGGGTCAACATGTAGAAAATATATCATAACTGATAAACATGCATAACGGAAATCATGAGGAACAATGGGAGACTTGTCATATAACCGACATAATCACAATGAGCTTACGTGTCAACTATTACACTCAAGTGGGCAGAGCCGTCCAAAGCCTTTCCAGGGTTAAGGGCGCTACCATGATATCGATATCAAGCTGAAGGCCTTCTGGCGGGTAGGGAAGCTCACAAGGGAGGTCTTAGTGAATTTGAATAACCTATATTGGTGCGTAGTTCTAAGGCCCAGTGTTTACTTGAACCCCTAACCTCTGTACTACACACTACTCCAAAACATACATATGCTCTCCCATCATTTCCAGCCCAAGCTGAACCATCGTCTTTTAACAAAGCTGATCATGAAATTACATCCATAGTCTGAAATTTGAATATAAGGAGCCTTGGCTCAAAACATACCACAAGCTGAAGAGTCAAGTCTAGATTCCAAAATCATGTGATAAGCTAGTATCATAAAGTAGAGGCTGAATCATGAAACATACTTAGATCATGTGGGCTTTCCCAAACTTAAACATGCTTGAAATAGACTTGATAGTCAAAATTATGGATACATGCATGGGTAAATCATAATCATACTTTCATACTAGACATCTCATCATGTGAAAACATAGGTCACTAATCTCCAGCTTTTCATGAAACTTTCATAATTGGGTATCATATCTTTAAAATATTAAAATCATTTGTAATTAAAATAATTATAAACATGCCCATGAATCCAAAACATTATTAGAAACATGAAGAGAATTGGAGCCATGATTTAATCATAGAGAATTTCATAATTGGGTTAGAACACCATGGAACCATCCACTTGAATTCATGAATTGTGAAGGGATTTGTGCATGAGTGAAAGAAAAACTCTCATTCATAACCCTACATATAGGTAAATCTTATTTCACACCCTTCCTTGAATGCCCAAGAGATTCCCTTACTAAAATACAGGAAATTTGGACACTGCCAGTCCTCACGAGTGACCTCATGACTCTTGAGGTACTGGACGAGTCGTGGACTCAATCTGTTAAGTCTTCTGCCAGAATTCTGCTTTATCCAAGACCTGCCGATCACATGCTTCATGAGTCGTTAGGAGCTCCACGACTCATGACTGCCTCCCTGGTCACCCCTTGACGCGGAGTTCCCACCAATCAACCTCCACTTCACGTGTCTTCACGACTCGTGAAGTCTCCTGAATCACTGGATGACTTGTTCTATGATCTGGGAAATATTTTTCTATTTTCTTTGCTTGAACCCTCGGGTCTGATCTTAGAAACTTTTGAAATATTACAATGGCACTGATTATTTAACTGTTACAGTACATTATATTGATCTAAATGGAACCTGCAAAAGAATTATAGGTTATAAGATTTTGAGTAGGAAAAACTGCTTCTTCATATAGCATGTATTGTAGTAGAAATTTTATAATTGCATGGAATTTGTGACAAAGTGATAAGTATTACCTTAGATAATGGTTCTACTAATACAAGTGTTAGTACTATGTTATAGATTATGTTCGATTAATAATGATGCTTTATATTAGATGTACAACACATATATTTAATTTGATTGTAAGAAATGGTGGCAAGTTATTTGATTCTGGTTATACAAAAGTAGAATATGCTTATTTTTGGATTATTTCAAATGAATACAAGTTCTAGAATTAATGGTTGAAAGATTTATAGAATGTGTATTCCATATAGAAAAATTTCAAAAACATGTTAAAACTAGATGAAATTTTTATATGAAATGTTGAAGTGCCAGTACTTATTGAATATCACTATGACTTACAATGCCCATAATGCTGACCCAACTTGGAAACTTAATGATAATTTGGATGAAGTAAATGAACTTATTAAAAATTTTAAATTGAAAACAGTACAAAATTAGTATAAAACAGTATAAGTCCCAGCAGATTATTTTAGAAATGTTTAATTAATATTTAATCGTATTTTAAATTCCTTATTAATAAATATAAAAAAATTTAAAAGTTTGCACCAGGTATTGAATCTTTGATTGAAATCTTAAAAATATTTTTCCTATTCCTCAAATTTATTTAATTGCTATTCTTTTTAACCTGAGTATAAAGAACGAGGTGCAAAAGCAATGGTTGAAAAATTTGAAAATTTAGAAATTGAAGAACATGAAGTCCCAAGTTAAAAAAACTGTAAAAGCGGCAAATCCATGCTAGACTGATGTATGACACATCTTGCTCCTTACAAAGAAATAATGCATGCTCCTCAAATACTTCTCTCTTTATGAATAGATACTATTAATATCTTTGTAAAAAGGTATATTGGTCTTTATTATTCTGACAAATGTGATTTGATGAATATCTTAATCAGGAATTGGAAGGTATTAAGGATGATGAAGACATCCCCATATTTTAGTTGAGTGGAGAGCTCTTGACACATTTTCAAGACTTAGCAGGATGATTCAAGACATACTATCTATTCCATCATCATCAATATATTTGAGGATGCTTTGTTGAATCGTTCAAATCGGTGATCACAAATATTCACTAGGAAGACAACTTGAAGATATCAGTTTTGTTCAGAGATTTGGATCAACACCGAGGAATAAATCACTGGTTACCAAAATTAAATTTAACGAGAAGCTTATTCGTTAATGATTGGATGTAATAATGATGATGACATGGAAGCCCAAAGACTATCAACAATATTTTTCCAATACCAGAAAACGTTTTACTCAAATAATGAAGAGTTAGAAAAGACTTTATAGGACTATACAAATATTAGTATTATATTCTAGGCCTAGTTCAAATTGAACCTTTCTAGAAGGTGGATGCATAAATTAGGTAAATAAATTTAAAGGCTTTTAGACTGCAGTTTTTGAAGTTCTCTTTGTTTGAAACATTGAATTATTAAATTAAAACTACATTTAAAATTAAAAATTTATAATTATAACTTATGAACTTGCTATAGAATTTAATTTGAAATTGCTTTAACAAACTTATAAATTCAAAAGTTTATTAAATAATTTCTTACTTGGTTAATTACATCATATTTCAAATTTCAAGTTTGAAATTTAAAGTCTCTAACTCTAAGTGTAAGAAACTAAGACACAACTTTTTTAAATTTGAAAATTTTAAGTTTAAATATTAAGACTATAAGGGATTAAATATTTTTAAAAATTAAAGCTTTAATATATCATTATTATATTTTTAATCATAAATTTAATTGTTGTTTGTATTTTTAAAATTAAAATTTTTATTTTCATCCATTTGTCCATTTATCTAATCCCTTCGTCCCATATTATAGTGGGACGGGACGATACTATCAGATTGCCCCATTTATGCTGGCGTATTCGTCCGATCTTCCTAAATGAATCCTGTTGGTACTGTCCCCTCCACATTCATCCACTTCATTCTGTCCCACCTGTCCTATCTTGTCCCATTTAGCCCAGACTTAGGTTGATTTTGTGGTTTCTCCTTAGACAGAAGCTCTATTATATCCATTTTTAGCGCAAATCTTCTCATTTCCATCCTACACATCAAAAACAACAAACATAAGCATAATACATAACATTAGTGTTCAAAGTGACGATAAAAACCTCAAATGTTGGCGAATGATGTTGAAAGTGGCGATAAAAACGTCAAATGTTGGCGAAGGATGTTGAAATATATGACTTTCTAGCCTCACATCAACACCCTCCATAAGTTCTTAATCACCCTCGAACAAGCTTTAGACTCATATGGCCTAGATTTTGATAGATCACTTGAAGAGATACCCAAACGGTTTTAGGCGACTCTCAAGAGGAACTACAAGAAGAAGACAAGGGTGAATTCTGAGATGAAACCCAACAATTAGAATCTCTTGAGAGTCTCCGTGATGGACTCACGCCTGGAAAATCCATTCATGGAAGAAGAGACAAAGTTCCAACCATTTGACTTCATGTGGAATTAGACGTTGATATGGAGAAGGTGTATAAGTAAGGGGTTTCAAACATAATGCAGTTTCAGAGTTGAGGTCTATTGACTTGCCTACAAAGGCATTTTTCGATGGCGAGCTTGGTTGACAACATAGAAATAAGTCTTCCAAGCTTGTGGAGGAGAAAGATCTTGAGGAGGAACAAGCCCCATATATTCTGGTCTGCTGATTAATAGACCAAATGACTTCACTTTACTTAAGAGACTGTCGTACCAAAAGTGACATCTACTGTGGTCGCCCCACAATTTTCACCACCACCCCGGGAGCATAAAAGAAAATTAGAGAATAAATTAGGGGTGAGATTCATATCCTCAAGGTGGAGGAAAAAGTGGTGAAGCTTGATACATCGTGCCGCGACCGAAAAATTAGGTGCTGCTTGGGAGGCATCCCAAAGGAAATCCATTTTAATTTCTTGCATTTGTGTTGATTTTATTATTTTTTCATCTTGTGTTGTTTTTGGTGGAAAGTTAGGCACAGATGGAGGGAAGTCTGAGTACCCTTGGAGGAGGAGGCTAACAAGAATGGAAGAGAAAAAGTGTGGTCAAACACCCACTTGTGCAAAGTGAAGAAAAGCATCTTGGTTAGCTAGGCCTAAAGGCCTCAGGAAGTATTTCTCACCCTCTTTAAAGGTTAATTTGATGCTATGAGGATATAACATGATTCAAGTGTGGGGTGAAATTTCAAAACTTTTGCTTAACGATTTTGGTGAATGTAATGCTTGTGAGAAATATTTGAAAATTTTTGTGAGTCAACATGGCTTCATCACCCGTTGGTTTTTTCTTTCGGTTCTTTTCAACGGTCTTTGAACCGAAGAATAAAAATTTATCTTTGTACGTATATAATGTTTTAGTCATAGTTAGGGACTGTTTCCAACAATGGATGGATGATGACCGTCTTGAGGAAAAAGAATTAGTCGATAGGTTGTGGGTTTTTAGAACCCGTATAATTGATGCTTGATGTTCTTGTTAGCATGCTATAAATGATTGTAAGAGGCAAGTATGTTCAGTGTTGAAGCATGCAAGTGCATAACTTTGTTTGAGATTCTTAGGCTCTTGAATGTGACTCAATATGATTGAAGCTTAATGTTTGAATTCGTGTGATTAGCTGGGTAAGAGTCTGCTGAATGTGTCTTGAATTGAGCATGTTCCATGAGTGTAAGGTTTTTGAGCATTCTGTGCTATTGTGGAGTATCTAGAATTTGCCTGGTCTGTTTATAAAACGAAATGAAGGATGTGGATTGTAGGAGATGATTTAGGCATTTCTTTGAATGAACCTAAATGCTATCCCTCACTTTACCTACCTTGAATAATTAATCCTAGTTAGCCCCATTGAGCCTTGAGCCTGTTCTTTGTCGCTGCAACATAAGCAATCCTTTTTCTTTCATTGAGCCTTGAGCTTGATCCAAAACTCCTAAGCAGCAAGGAAAAACCCGAAAGAGTGAAGGAGTGAGAATAATGAAAAAGAAGGAAAAGTAGCAGTTGTAAAAGTGAGAAAGGTCAAGGGTGCACTTTAACGAAAATGGTTGATTATTAGTAGAATGAAAACAAATTAAGTTAAAAGTTACTTATAGAACTCCTTACTAATAGCTAAGAGTGCCTAAAGAAAGGAAAACAAAAGAGGAAAAAGGAAAGCTGAAAAGAATAAGGTGAAGTAGAGAAAGGGAAGTTCGTAATGAGGGCGTGATGTATTAAAAGCGCTTAGGGAAGATAGTCACTATTACTGGACAAAATAGTACCTACGTCCCATAGCCACATTACAACCTAAAAAGTCATGATCTTACGTTCGCATCCTTAAATTAGTGGAGTAAAATATAAGGGCAAGCTTATGGGCCAATTTACATGATGCATGTGAATTCTTTGTGAGTAGGCATTATTCTATTCGTGTACCCACACATGTTGCGTTAAAATTTTTTGCGTGTGAAAATGGGTAACTCTCTTTCCGTGAGGCACATTTTGAATGAAGAGATATAATTCATGTTAGTTTCTTGAGTTGAGTTGCATGAGTTTGCTAAGATTGAGTCGATTCTTGGTTAGGAAGTCTTAACATAGTTGTATTTCATTCAATGATCCGTCGTGCATGCCTTAATTTTAGCTTGTTATCTTAAATAATCATTATAGCCATATTTATTTTGCTAAATTAGCTATGTGTAGTCTCCATGCATGAGATGTAAAGGTTTGTTCGAGGAAGAACAAGGCTTTAAGTGTGGGGTAGGTGATCGTGGGCAAAATAACATGTCCAAGTGATACTTTATAACTTAGTTTTGTCTTGTTTATCTATTTATTTATATACATTCTCATGTGATTTTATGTAAATGTGAATATATACACTAACCAACATGATTAGTTTTTGTTTTGTAGGTTTACAATGAATTTGAGGAACTACTCAATGAGCTGGGGAAGTGGAGGCATGGAATCGGAAGTAGAGCGCGAACGTCGGCAAGGAGGACACGCGAAATAGCCCACCTGCACATTGGCAATGTGCCACGGAAGGCAGGCTGCGCGACCATGGCATGACACGGCCTTAACAGCTGCACAAGCAGCGTGTCACGCTGCCAACGAGGACAGCTTCTGCTTGGCGACTGTTATGATTTCAGAAGGCTTACGCGATGCCTCCATGTCTGGAGGCATATTGGCGTGATACACTCCGTGACACGGAGCTATTTCATACCGGCAATAATTTTCCACCTCACATTTACTATAAATAGGTCCTTTAACTCCAAAAAGAGGACACGATCTTATTTTCTGAAAACCACGAGAGGGGTCACGATTGTATTCGGAAGAACCTAGAATTGAAGGGAGAAGTGGGAGGAACTCACTAGGGTTTGTAAATTCCTCTTATCTTCTACCAATTCTTGTTAGTAAGTTACTTTAACAACGTTTTCTTGTAATTATACGAACATGAGTGGCTAGAACCCTTCCTCTAGGGTTGAAGCCACAAGATATGATTGTAATTTTGCGATTTTGTTTTGGAATTAAGTTATTGATTGTTGTTTTGTCTTGTATTCTTGATTATTCGTTGTTTTTATGATTGATCACCATGAAAACATACACGTTAGCTTAGGCATATGCTTGAGAAGCATTTACTTGGGTCAGAACATGAGAATGTTAGGAGCATGATTGTATCTCACGATATAATTTGTGTTAGGATAAGAGTACCACCTAATGCCTTGCTTAGTTGATAAAACAGGATTTTAGAGACCGAATTAGAGATTATCACATCACCCATCAAAGAAGTAGTTGTGAGCTAAGTTGAGTTAAATGATTAGGTGCACGAGTCCCTACTCATTTCCGTGGCTCACATCGTAATTAATTGCCCACAGGCTTCAGTGCATCCTCACTCCACGTGGAGTGTAGCGAGGCTAGTTTGTCGTGTTTAGAGGCTAAGTATGAACATGCAATTCTAATTATGTGAGACAACAATTGATAGTTTCATTCTTTAAACCATTGCAAATCGTAGTATACTTTGATTATCTGGTTTTAACTCTATATTACTCCTAGAGTGAACTTCAGAGTATTTCATTGGCCAACTAGACTTAATTAATCTCCCTCAGCTTCTCATCACACACGGTATTTAATATCACACTTGGCTTGATAGTTAGCTGGTGGTCCAGTCCACAGCCAGGTTCGACATTCAGTTCTTAAAAGAGCCACTATATTACTTGCACGACCCATTTGCCAGGACCCAACACTAACTCCTAACTTTCCATTCTTCCCTACAGTTATCACTTACACAGCTATACCTACAAGCATTCCTTTCATCTATTGACAAATCTCATACTACGGATGTAGAAGCCTTATACCTTACTGTGAATCGGTCTAACAGCGTGCGGGATCAACCTGAAATGCTATGACATACACTCTGACTATTTTGGTAAGCTCTCCTGATGCTAGCGCTTGTCACTACCTGCATCGCTGATGTACCACTACGAGTGAATGAGCTGTCAAAGGTGCCGAAGAGATGGCTGGGGCTCTACGCTGGCCCCACTTGGCTCTTTGGAGCGATCGAGCTTGACTAGGCTTTCCACACCATAAGAAATTATCTGAACCATCAAGAATTTTCCTAAGTGTTTCTTCCCATCTTACAAATGGATAATAATCACTACCCTGGACCTTCTCTCCTGAATCTTAGGGTTAGACTTTTTCCCCTTTTCTCCCCTTCGGATTCGAGCAATGGGACACAGATTGATGAAGGTCCTAAAGCCAATTCTCTCTGTTGAAGCTGTGGGTGATTCCCACCACTTGAACCTTGTTGGGAAAACAAATTTCTAGTTTACCCTCTTGTTCTCCCTTGTCCTTTCCTTAAACCTTGTGCCCGCCTTCGATGCAATGAATATTAGACAGACTCTTCTTGGTGAAAGTCTCAGACCTAAGTAACTGTGGCCTCTGGTAGGTTAGTAGGTGCAAGCTACCTGCTGGTTATGCTGAGTGGTCATGGCCCCATATTAACACTCTGAAGGTAGCCCCGACCTCGCATCCATCACGTGCCCACTAAGGGCCTATTAAGTTGAACAGGCTGGTGGATTCCCGTTATTGTTTCCTCTTCCATTATCGCACTTTTGGGAGCATCATCATGTGAATGCATAAAGCACGGATTAGAAGAGGGAATTTTAGAGTTTCACACACTCTACCGCACGATGGAAGTCATGAAGAAGAAATTCCCTCTACAAAATGTCTAAATTATTTATGTATCTTATGTAAAAGAATTGGCATTAACCACTTTTTATGAAAAAAGATCTACTTAATGTGACTTTTAGACACCCTACGGACACTCTAAAGCTAATGCGCTGATACTAAGTTTGTCGCAGCCCAAGAATGGACCCTGGATCGAGACATGGGACCTATAACCATGAATGGATCCAAGCTTAAACCGCCAGCATGTGCAAAACAATCCAAGAGCATAAATTAAAGTGGAAAACAAAAACCTTAAACATGAATACGCAGAAGTCATATAGCATAAAATAGAACATAGTGACATCAACAGCTGAGTCAACTAATACATGTTTGTTTTTGAAAAGCCTCTAGTCATAGATGAACCCAAGTGGGACAACTCCCCAACTGGTCTGTAAGTTTGAAACTGGTATGACATAACAAAACATAGCATACAAAAGTGTACTTGGAAGATGAGGACTCACCAACACTGGGTCTAAACTAGACTGATAGGGAGCAAGACTAATGGCGCGGCTGAGTCTAATCACCCGAACCTAGATCATGAAATTATAGCAGAATATGCGGTCATTCCTTTGAATGTAATGGTATGTGGTGAGTAAAAACATGCTGATAAAATACATAAAGGTTCATGAGTAGGATATTTCAAACAGTAGCAGTCATAATTTTAAACAAGTCTAAAATTGACTGAAAATGACAATGTGGTCTTCCTAGAATTGATGTAATAGTCATAATTTAAGCATGAGGGCTCAAGGTTTCCAAACAGTTCATAAGTTAACCATAAATGTATTCATAAGAAAAACCTTGTAAAAACATAACTTGAGTCAAATTATCATAATCATGAACATACATAAAATCATAAGGAATAGTGGAAGGATTCATCATACTGATACCATTATAATTGAGCTTACATGATGCCCCAACTATCTCACTCAAGTGGGCAGAGCCGCCCCAAGCTTACCAGGCAAGGGATGATGACATGGCGTGATCACTAAAGAGACCCCGTAGGGTTAACATGAGTATAATCCTGTGTTGGCACGTAGTTTTGAGTCTGAGTTCCTTGAACCCCCTACCTACTCGATACTAGATAATACTCCTAAAAACATGCACATGGCTCATAAAGTAATCATAAAACATGCTTGAAATACATGGCCTAGTTAAAATCATAAGATACATGAACATGCTTGAAATACGTGAACTAGCCATGAAAGAGGCCTGTGAGTCGGCCATAAACATAAACATGATATTTGTAAAAGCTATGCATACCCGTGAGTCGGCCATAAACATAAACATGATATTTGTAAAAGCTATGCATACTTGAGAAAGTGATAATACTTGAAATTCATAAATTCATGAACCCCACATACCTTGATTCACTAATTTCTTCACTTAAGTTGAAGCCCAAAGAGAATAGGAGAGGATGAGAGTGAAGAACCCTAGCTTGTACTTGAGAGCCTTGAGGATTTTGATCATCTAATTAGGATGTGAGGAAGAGAGTGAAGGTTCTAGGGTGGATAATACCATTAAAACACTCTTCCCAAGCTTAAAACGATGTAGTTTAGGAGTTAGAAGCTTAGAATTTACAAAAATGCCCTTAATGATTAATTTGGAAAAAAGGTACTACCAGTTACAAAGACCCATCCAACAAGTCATTGTAGGATACGATGGCTTGTTGGACCATTCAATGTTTCCTGGGATGTCTCTAGTACTTTGCTAAAACTCTGACCAACGACTGATAAGGACAAGTCATTATACACAATGATGACTCGTCACTCCTTTCGTTGTCACCACTGCCTTGCCGGTATACTTTCTAACTTTCCTCCAACAAGTCCATACCACAGATCGTTGTTTGAAACAATGAGCCGTGGTATCCATCCGTTGTCTCTGAACCAGCTTTTGATCCCCTTAATGACTTCATTCAGCGACTGCTCAGGACAACCCATTGAATGCACCAACGAGTCATTGTTGGGTCAGTTTTTACGGGGAGGGGATTGACTGAAGGCTTATAATGAGGCATACCATTAGTTGTTGTTTCCCACAATGGCTCGTTCCTTGAGTCATTTTGTGACCTAGTGCATTTTTCCTAGTTTCTCTTATTCAACTCCCAGGTTTGATCTTAGGGACTTTGGGGGTGTTACAGTTGATCCAGATGATTTATCACAGGTTCACACAGGTAACATTGTGCAAGGCGCATATGCAAATACTTCTTACATATTTGCAACTCTCACTTTATCTGGCGATCCTGGGGCTAATGGTATAGACAGTGATCCTATTCCTCTATGATCATTTGCACTTGGAATATAAAAGGGCTTAATAAAGCCTTCAAACAAAAAGAGCTGACACTCTTTTTGAAGAACAGTAAAATAGATTTAGTTTAGTGTATTGAAACTAGAGTTAAGGAGAGGAAGGCAACACATGCTATAAATAAGGTGGACAAAGGATGGGGTTATTGTTTCAACTATCCACAAGGGGAGAATGGTCGAATTTGGTATATATAAAAGTATAGATAATCCAAGTGCATGAACAATTTATCCATTGTGCTGTGGAGAGTCCATCAGAGAATGTCAGATGTTTAGTCACTGTGGTATATCCCAAAAACGAACAGCAACGAAGAGATATGTTATGGCAAGAGCTGAAGTTATTAGGGGATAATATACAAACAACATGGCTCCAAAGTAATGATTTTAATAATGTTCTTTCAGCTAAAGGGAGGATTGGCCAACTAGTTACACAACAAGAAATAACGGGATTTAAAGGAGTTGTAGATGATCTCCAACTAACCCCTATTAGATCAAAAGGTTGCTTGTACTCTAGTGGAATAAGCAGTAAGTTGGGAGCAGAGTCTATAGTAAAATTGACTGGGTCTTTAGCAACTTTGATTGGATGCAAAAGTATGGCCAAGTTGAGGTAATCTTCCTCACACTTGGGGTCTCTGACCACTCACTTGCTTTAATTTAGTGTTACCAGAGAGAACCTTCATCTTAGTCCTTTAAGACTATATTGCACTGTTATGGAGCATCCTAGCTTCACTGAACTAGTGCAGAAGGTGTGGCGAGTCCTTTAGATAGGTGATGCTATGGTAGGTATATGGCATAAGTTAATGATTCTTAAGGTGGATTTAAAGGACCTAAATACTTTTATGGCTTCATATCCTTAGAAGTTGGCTAAGCCAAGAAAAATACTTGAATGCGTCCAAGCCAATATAGTAAATATGCCTTCCTCCCAGACTTTATTTGACCAGGAAAAGGAAGCAATTTTGGAGATAGAGAAGTGGAGCGGAATAGAGGAAAAAGTTCTCAGGCAGAAATGAAGGGCTCGTGGGATAGATAGTGGTGACTCCAACTCAAAATACTTTCATGCACAACTGAAATTGAGGGCAAATCAGAATACAATATCTTCTATGTATACTAAGAAGGGTACAAAGCTTACTGATCCTATAGTAGTGGAAAAAGAGTTTACAAAGTTTTACATAAGACTCATGGGAGATTGCAACATAGAACTGCCTTGTCCTAATAAGGAAACTACTAGCGGAGGACCCTGCTTAACCAGATCCCAATAGTTGCAACTGATACAAGAAGTTACAAATGAGGAGATTTATCTCGCCATTAAGGATATGCTAATGGATAAAGCTCGAGGTGTGGATGGATATCCAATTGAATTCTTCAATAGGAAGTGGGAGGTGGTGTAGGAGGATGTTATACCCTAGAAGCCCTACGACCATACCCGAGAGTTGAAATGGAGAAAATAGGATTTTCTACACCAGGTCACAGAACGGGTCATCATGTTACCCGTCAGGTTGACCACGAGTCATTAAGTAATTCGTGGTGAGGAGTTTGACTTGAGTTGGAAAATGGTTGTTTGAGACCCCACGGACATGACCACGAGTCGTGGTCAGTCCCCACAACTCATTGAGTCAGTCGTGGTTAACGACTTTTGAAAGATGAAGGTTGGGTGGTAGTGTTTCCTACGATTGAACACCATGAGTCGTGGTCAGGAACCACGATTTGTCAAGTTAGTCGTGGTCAGCAGTTGAGTGGGATCTTGATGTTTTGGACAGTGGGGGTGACGAGTGGTGAGCATGAGTCATGGTCACCAGTAACAAGTCGTTAGGTCCCTCGTGGGGACCCCTTGTAGGAAAATGGCAGTGGACTTCATGACAGCTGATAACGATTCGTTCCCCTGATAACGACTTTTCCAGTCCCTCACGGGGACTGGCAATTAATTATTTTTTGCGAATTATGTAAGGGCTTTCTATAATTCCTATGATCCTAAGGCCTAAAATATGTTGTTTTAATATATGAATATTGAGTATTAACAGGGTAAAGTTTATTCTATACTATTCCTACTCATGCATGCAAACTTAGAGAGCTAGAGAGGTGATCAAGCTTAATCCCTTCAAGTTTTTCTTCAATTCTCCATTGGGTAATCAAGGGGGTGGTAAAATCAGTCCATCTCAGGTATGTAGGGTTATGAATGGGTGAATTATTTCACACCTATGCCACCTCCCACTCTAATTCATGAAAATCTACATGTTGATCCTATAGGGTTTTAACCCAATGCATGAATTTCTTAATTTTATACATGGGTATGATACAAGTATGTTTCTACTATTGAATTATGGTTCATGGGAAAGTTTTGCATTGTTTTCAATTATAATTATGTTATCAAGCTTTATGAATTAAAATGCCCATCCATGAGAAGTTCATGAAAGTTGAGATTTATGATGAATGTTCAAGTGTGATGAGATATTATTGATGAAAAGCATATTTTCAAGTTACCCATATTTATTATCATGTTTTCAAGTGAATCAAACCTTTTCAAGAATGTTTAAGTATTGGGCAAGCCCATATGTTCAAGTATGATGTATTTCAAGTTAGTTAGCTTACTACATGGTTTTGGAGTCAAGACTCCTAATTATGTTCAGCTTGTGGTATGGCTTGAGCCAAAGTTCCTCATGTATGATTCAGATTTATATATATTCATGATTATTCAGATTTTTCAATAGACGAGGTCAGCTTCATTGAAAAATGATGGAGAACATATGCATATTTTTGGGAGTAGTGTCTAGCACCGGTAGGCTAAGGGTCAGTCAATCCTATGCCTCAGAACTACGCGCCAACATAGGTTTACATATATATACTTTGGGACCTCCCTTGTGAGTTTTCCCCTGCCCTTAATGTGCCTTGAGCTTGATATCGATATCATGGTAGCGTCTTTAGTGCTGACAAGGCTTTAGATGGCTCTGCCCACTTGAGTGTGATAGTCGGGACCACGTAAGCTTTATTGTGGTAATGTCGGTTATATGACAAGTCTCCCATTGTTCCTCATGATTTCAGTTATGCATGTTACCATTCATGATATATATGTATATATGTTCTAAAGCAGGTTTGACCCAATATATAGTTTTACTTATGATTATCAAATTTCATCTTTGGATCACTCGATTCAGTTATGATGTTCAGTTATGTTCAGATTATGATTTCAGAAAATAACATACAAGCCCTACTCTCAAATTCTTATCTTGATGTTGTTTTACATTATGCATGTTTTAAATGATTTTACTTATTTAAGAAGTTTTACTTACCTTGCATACTCAGTACATTCAACGTACTGATCGCATACTCTATGCTATATCATTTTATAATACAGGCTCCGATCTTCAGACTCAGCCCCATCACTAACCAACTTCCAGATTTAGCATTCAGTCTCTATTGATGAGTCATCATCTATCGAAGGCCCCTCTTCTATTCAATTATGTTTACATAATTTCAGTTTCAGATTTAGAGTGTTAGTTGGGGTCTTGTCCCTTCAACTCATCAGATGTAGAGGCTTTTCAGATAGTAGATTGTATTCAGCTTCAAACATGGGTTGTATATTCAGCTTTTCATGTTATGTTCGAATTTCCTCCATGTTTATTATGTTAAGTCTTTCGCTTTACTTGATTGAGTTAGATATATGTTCATGCCATAGGCTTGGAGCCTCTCGAGGTTCCTTGTCCCGTGTCTCGATCCGGGCCCATGTTCGGGTCGTGACAGAGGATGCGTATGATGCTGTGAAATCTTTCTTTACCATAGGAAGGTTGATGAAATCATGAAATTGTACACCTGTCACTCTAATTTGTAAAGTTCCCTCACCCACACAGGTAAAGGACTTTAGACCTATAGCCTGCTGTTCAACTCTTTATAAAATCATAACAAAGGTGTTGACTAAGAGAATTTAGGAGGTCATAATGATATCATTGGCAGTTCCCAATCAGTTTTCACTGAGGGGAGAAGTATCACTGATAATATAATACTTAGCCATGAATTATTCAAGGTCTATACATGATGGTGGATCTCACCTAGGTGCATTATTAAAGTTGACCTCAACAAAAGCATATGACTCTTTAGAGTAGTATTTTTTAAAGGCTATGCTAGCTGACCTGGGATTTCCTCAGAAGTTTATAGCTTGGTGATCATGCCTAAATTACACCTAGAAATGAAATATAAAGAAGTCAATATAGTAACCGAACTAGGATGGGGTCGATCCTACGTGGAATAGGAAAGAAATAATACGTTAATGATGAATAAATTAACATATACTCAATATTTCGGAAGGGGGTTACAAATAAAAATAAAAAGTTATCTTAAATTATGACTGAGTTGTTATCAAATTATTGAGACAAAACTAGAATTGTGTTCCCCATGATTTTGTAACGTAGTAGACTTATTTTATTAGTGATTTATCCTGGTGAATTTTGTGTAAGACTGACGATTAAGTTCATCTAACGTCTCTCAGCCTGCATAGATGAATTTTACCTAAATCCTCTTGGACTTTAGGTGTTTATATTTTACCCTCTTCATAAGTCTTGGTTTAACTATCCTCAGTTAGAGCTCAAGTTAATTTGATGAGAGTTGGTAGTCTCAAATTACCACTATTATTTTCTTTTCCTAACTTCAACCTCTTTGGTTGAGCAAGCTGAAGATACAGACAATTAAACATTAAAATGAAGAAAATAATAGTCCAGTCAATTTAGCATTCAAGAATCACTATTTTATTTTGCCTACTTCCGTTTATCCATCATGGTTCCCACAACCCTAGCTTAAGAGATTTAGCCGCTTATGTTTGAGAAAATAATAACATAAGATGTAGAAGAAATCATAATGAAATACTTACAATAATAGAAAATTATTTAACAAATATCTAAAGCTATATTGAATCACAAGAACTTGATGAATTCTCAAACAAATATTCGACTGCACAAATTCATAAAGTATAAATTATGCAAGAATTGAATGACGCAATATGTTCGTTGTTGGACACTAATGGGACTATGTTGAAAGAGTAAGACATACTAAGAAAGGGTATATATATAGTAGTATATTAAGCCTTCATTGTTCCTGCTTGAATTAGCATTAGGTTTTGCAGCTTCTGTTCCTACTCAAATTGGGATTGAACTGCTGGGCTGTCTGGACACTGCCTGCGTGCCACACAGGCCAAGGTGCCAAATCCCTGGCGCATGCACCTCTGGATGCACCATCCTTGTTGTGTATCGTGTAGGACATAGTACTATGCTTGTGCGATGCCATCTTCTATTATATTGTTTTCTCAATCCTGTTTTGCCATACTTGCTTTTTTTAATCACAATTAAGCCCAAATGCGTCACTTTCATACCTAAAAATATCTAACATGTGCATAAGCTCTTTTTATAAATATCATATAAAATAAAGAAAACACACGCAATTTTCTCAAATTATAGCCAAGCATGGGTAAAATATGGTAAATAAGTGCGTAAATATGCCCTTCATCACCACCCCACACTTAAATAATTGTTCGTCCTCAAACAATCTACTACTTCCCTTCTCAAGTTCAATCACAAAATTCACCCCATGAACAGTTCTACTTACACTTAGGATCATTAGACAAATCAATCAAGCTCCAACAACTCACTCAACATACATATAAGATCAAGATTCCAAGGTCAAAGTTTGAAATTATTTAGCTTCTAAAAATAACTCAACAAGATATATTTGGGCCAACACGAATCATATGCAATTTAGAAATCAAGATATACCAAAAATTTACCATTATGTGCCCCTCATTATTTGGAGAGATTCCCTTCACTCACATGATATATGAAAATATTGGCTGGGGCATAGATATAACAAAATCACTCACTCTCCCAAAGAATTCAACATGCATGCAAAAGACGACTCATAGGCTTGATCTTAGTGTAAATACTCCACTAATATAGAACATCGAAGCTAAGATCAATTAGGACTTAAGATGATTGTAATATAGGCTAAGGGACGAGTAGGAACTATTTGGCCAAGATAGTGACTGATCTCCCTAAGCACTTTAATACTTCATAATTCTTGACCTTTTATAGAACATTCTCCAATCTCCTTATTTTTCTCCTTTTACCTCCCCTTTATTTTCAATTTACAACTTAGGTGACTGGTAAGGAATTTTTCAACTTTAAGCTCATTCACAAAAATTTTTCTTTTCATTCTTGATCTTTTTTCTTCTTAGTCAAACTTTTTCTTTCCCTACTATATCACCTTCCTTGTTTAGCAATTTTTTCACCCTTCTCTTTGCTTTCAATTCCCAAACTTTAGCTTTTTCTTTTTCTTCTCCACTTGTGCTTCTTCTATGCAAAATTTTTAATTAAAGTGCTCTAGGAGTCATTTGGATCAAACAAAGGTCAATAGAACAAAAGGGATTAAGCTTGTAATATGGATATCCAAAGAATAGGCTAAGGCTCAAAATGGCTAACTAGGACTATCACATCAAGGTAGGTAAATTGGGATACAAATAGGCTACCAAAGAAATGCCAATATCATTTCCTAGATTCAACATTCTCATTTCGTTTAGCATACACACTGGGCAAGTTCTAGACATCAAATTGCAAGCATGGAGTATGAAAAAATATCTTACACCCACAATGATACAAATGATTCAATAATGACAATCAAGATTACATAAACACATATATCCATATTAAATATCTCATACTATTAAGCCCAATTTTTCAAGCATAGGAGTCAAGTTTCAAAAGTCTTAGTGTTTGTACCTTTTCATGCAATTTTGAGTGAACTATGCAAACTCTTAATGATATCCTGAGTGAAGCACCTAACATTCATAAGGTTTCAAGTTCTTGTTCACCTACCAATGAATAATTTTTCCTTAAGATGGTTGTCATCCATCCATCATCGAGAACAGTCATGACTATGACTAAAAAATCTAGACCCTCTAATAGGTTCTAAGGGACTTATCCACCGAAAAAGTACCAAAATTAAAAACCGGGGGAACCCAAGAAAATAAAACCAAAATCATCACAAAGATTACAAAAAAAGAATACTACAAGCTAGCAGGATAAGTCATGAATCACAAAAAAAATGTAGGCCCACTATGAACAAATTTAGCAATGGAAGCATGCATAGTTTAATGAAGTTTACTTCTTCCATCCCACACTTAATCAGTATCACTATACTTAGTGCTAAAATAATAAAGCATAAGTAAAAGAGTGAAAGAAGAATTCCCTGGGCCTCTAATCATCATTTTTTGTGGGGCAAAAGCAGAATCCCCCATTTTAGAGTCATCTCCATCATCATCAGACTCTAAATCAGAGTTGACTCTAGCCTGCTCTTGTCCGTGGCATCATCATCATCAAAGGGCTCCTTAAAACCTGGCCTAACTCTGTAGAGAGCTCTCGAATGATCACTTAATGGGTAGTCCATGTTAAGCTACTATAACTGCTCCTCTGTCACTCCGTTCATCCTTAGCTGCAGTATTTGCATGCTATACAAGTAACTCAGAACATTATCAATGCACGCATTGCGCTCACTGATAGACAACACAAGACCATGTATGTAATCGAGCTCCTTTTTCTTTGTCACATCAAGCCCCTTTGGGTCATACCGTGGTCTATAGTCAACCGCCGCCTCATCAATTTGTTGCTCCCTTAGAATTTGGGTCAAGAGACCCCCAAAACTAAATCTTTGCCCTTTTTTCACCCTTGCCATTCTCAAGACATCCTTAATTATTTACCCAACATTAACTGGCCTCCCAGTCATCAAAGAAAATATAAGACAAACTATCTCCCTCATTACATGAGTCATGTGCTTCCCAGGCACCAAACAAGCACAAATATTTTTTAACCAAATTCTAGCTTCCTTGCTCATATGTGCATAAGGAAAGAGACGTGATACCCGTGCTATTGGTAGAGGACTCACCTTGAGATCGAATTTAGGCCACTGAGAGTATGCCTAATTTCTCTTCACTGGGGTTTCAAAATAAGGTCTTTGATGGTTGTGGGTCAACATTAGCATACAAAGTAATCTATTCAAAACAACGGGCGAAAAAATCACAATTTGCCCTCTTATTTTAACTTGGTTTGACCTTTCTTCGAATCTAAATTAGCCAAAAATTCCCTCACCATATTCAAATTACATTCACTCGGATCATTAAACACAATGTTTAACCCAAGAGCATGTAATCTATCTATAATATGAGGAAATTCGGAGGCCAAGCTATTTCTATCAACAAATAATTCATGTGAATATTTTGACTCCTTATACTCTTTAAACCACTTACCTTCTTACTCCGTGACCCAATGGAGCCTATAAAGCCTTGGCGGTTGTGGTGGCATGCTTGCATCCTTACTGGGTGCTTCTTGAGTTCCACTTGACCCTTTATTCCATGGCTTAAAGAAGCCATACCCTTTCCTTTGTTGACTTTTGGAGCCATTGTTAGTGAATGATGTTCTTTATGATTTGGGTGAAGAAGTTTGGAAGAATTTGTAAGAAAGATGAAGTTTTTGGAGAAAATTTTTAAGAGAAATAGGGGTGTGTGGCTCGCCTAGCATGAAAAATGAGGAGAAAAATTAGATTATTTTACTTTTAAAGACACTCCTTAGGTCGGGTTTAACCCATTGACCCGTGAAGTTTTATGCTTGGACAGCTGCTTCGCGATGCAACACTTTGTGTGCAGGTATTACTGCGTGTCGCGCCATTGACTACATAGGCTAGCCTGCACGTTGCGCTGGCCTATGCCCTGGTAGTGCTGCGAGTCGTGCTAGCCTGTGCACTGGAAGTGTTGTGTGTTGCACTACTTGGTGAGCTGCAGGACATGTTTTTCCTGCACCCCATTTTCAATAGTTATGCTCAATAATTGTGGTTTAAGACTTAATTCTGCACACTTGAACAAATAAATCAACGCTAAAAATAAAATTTAAATTATCTTGGGTTGCCTTCCAAGTACCGCTTGATTTAACATCGCGACACGATGCAGGTATCTTGATTACATAGACTTAATCAAGATACCTATTTGGATCATGGTCACATGCAATGACCCTCATTTTGAGGGTTGAGAACAATATCTCTAGGCAAAGTGCCCTTTCACCTTTGATTTAATGCTGCAGATATTTTCCCTACCTGCTGCTCTAATTGCTTGATAAAGGTTGAATGTGAGTCCACCAACTTACTCAAGCTTGAAAGCTCACCCCTCATCTCTTTGACTCCTACCTCAGTGAAATCAACCTTTTTCATCGTACAACTCATCATGTCCCCTAACCTTGTGGTTCTAGAGTCATTTACAATAGGCTCTCTTTCTCTTGGAGGAACATACACTCCATTCCTATCATTCTTGGGGGCATCTCTATTCCTTTATTGACCTTGGTCCCTATCTCTGGCCCCAGATCTATCATAGTTATTGTTCCTATAGTAGTTCCAACCTTGATTTCCTTGGCATTGACGTCAAAAGTCTTGGTTAGACCATTAGGTGTTGGCTTGGAAATCCCCCTGATTGTTCAAAAAGTTTGCTTCCTCTTTGACATCAGGGGTAGTGATCCTCATACCTGGGTCCCTTATCTTGAGCATTCACCGCATGCACCCTTTGTGTATTCAGTGTGGTAAGGTGCTTGGTGACCAATTCCAACTGGGTCTTGAGATGGACCATATCTTGGTCCCGTTCTTCTTTCTTTTTTCACTGTTCTACTATCATCCCTCTAGAATAGTTTATTGCAGCAGCCTCGGATTCTCTGGTGTGCCATGCCCTATTGGTATTCATCATCTTATCCAGTATTTCATTGGCTTCTGCAAAAGTGTGAGCCATCATGGACTACTTTGTTATCCCGTCTACTACAACCTTATTTGAGGCACTCAGTGACCTATAGAATACTTCCAAAAGTACCTCCTTAGGAAGCTTGTGATTAGGAAACTTCTTCAATTTCTTTTTGAATCTTAACTATGGCTCATGCAGAGCTTCCTCAGTTAATTGTCTAAAATTATTAGTTTCATCCCTCAACTGAATCATCCGTGAAGGTGGGAAGAACCTCTCCAAGAAAGCTCCAGTCAGCTCTGCTCAGATTGTAATAGACTCGTTTGGAAGCTCATTCAGCCATAGAGTAGCTTCCCCTGCTAGTGAGAACGGAAATAATCAGAGTTTAATAGCCTCTTGAGAAACCCCGGGCAGTTTGTAGGCATTGCAGATCCGAGTGAAATTTATCAGGTGCTGGTTTGGATCTTCGCCAGACAAACCATTTAACAACCCCCTTCATCCTTAGTAACTGCATCATTGTACTAGTCACATCAAACTTAAAATTAGCTGGAAATGGGGGTGGAACAATGGATCCCGTGTAACCAACATCGTCTTGCTCAAACTTCCCCTCGAAGAGCATATTCCGTACCGCATTACGTCCATGCTGAATAGGGTTTTTTTCTATTTCTCTCAACCAAAGCGGGAGCAAAATTTGCAGCCTTAGCTCTCCTAGTTGCTTCAGCTAGTCGGGCTTCTTCTGCCAGCCGTGTAGCTTCAGTTTTTTGCACCTCAATCATCTCCTTCGATGGGAGATTAATCTGTGCCACAGGGTTCACCATGCTAACCTATGATAAAAAAATAAAATGAAAACATAAAATAGGAAATAAAGACTAAAAGACAAATTTAAACACCAATTAACTATTTCAATACCGAATTTCTCGACAACGACACCAAAATTTGATCACACCTAAATTACACCTTGCATATGAAGTATATAGAGGTCTCTATTAATATAATAACCCAACTAGGTTGAAGTCGATCCCACAGGGAATAGGGAAGAAATAATATATTACGATAAAAAAATTAACCTATAGTCAATATTTCGGAAGGGGGGTTACAAATAAAAATAAAAAGTAATCTTAAACTATGATTGAGTTGTTATTAAATTATTGAGAAAAAACTAGGACTGTATTCCCCATAATTTCAAAATGTAGTAGGTTTATTTTATTAGTGATTTACCCTGGTGAATTATATGTAAAACTGATGATTAAATTCATCTAACGTCTCTCGACCTACATAGATGAATTTCACCTAAATCCTCTCGGACTTTACGTGTATATATTTTGCCCTCAGCATAAATCTTGTTTTAACTATTCTCACTTAGAGTTCAAGTTAATTACATGAGGGTTGGTAGCCTCAAATTATTTCATGACCTGAGTCTACACCCTAGATGTGACACAGTGCTCAGAACCGCAACTAGCTCCAAGCAAACCCATGGATTAGCATAATCCTATAATGACTGAAACTACTATAAAAGAGTACTAAGAGGAAGTTATTACTCAACAAATAAACAAATACTTATAAAGAGAGAAAATTTGATAAGATACTGGAATTTAATCAAAACACTGAACTCAAGATGAAACTAGCATACTCTGCCTGAAAGCCTTCTAAAAGAAACTGACGAGTTGCTGGGATAAACCCCCAGCTAACTCTAATGTTTGAAAAACTGAGAAATGACAAAATACTGGTAATGAAGACTCCGGTCATCGTAAGATGAGCACTCACCAATAGAACTCTACTACAATATGTTTGAAGGAGAAGCTAACCCCGCTGCTGAGTCTAAGAGCCTAAATAGTGTCTCCATATTTTTAATGCGAATACCACCGCTGCTAACTCCAAGTCATGAGTTGGATAATTCTTCTCATGGACTTTGAGCTGTCTAGAGGCATAGGCTATCACTTTTCCCCTTTGCATCAGAACGCATCCAAGTCCAACTATGGAGGCGCCACAATACACTACAAACCCATTTGTTCCTTCTTGCAAGGTTAACACTGGAGCAGTAGTGAGTCGAGTCTTCAACTCCTGGAAACTCTTCTCACACTCATCTGACCACTTGAATTTCACCTTCTTCTGAGTTAACTTGGTCAGAGGAGAGGCTATGGAGGAGAAATGTTCTACGAATCGTCGGTAATAACCCACTAAGCCCAGAAAACTCCTTATTTATGTCGGAGAGGTAGGTATGGGCCAATCCTTCAGTGCTTCTATTTTATGAGGATCTACTTGTATCCCTTCACCTGAATAAGGTCACAAACTTCAAACATAACTCACACTTACTGAACTTGTCGAATAACTGGCGATCTCTGAGAGTCTGCAATGCTAACCTTAGGTGATTGGCATGCTCTTCCTCATTTCTGGATTACACCAGAATGTCGTTGATAAATACGATGAATAACATATCTAGGTACGGCTTGAAAACCCTATTCATTAGGTCCATGAAGGCTGCTGGGGCGTTTGTTAACCCAAAGGACATCACCACAAACTCATAGTGACCATACCGAGTTCTGAATGCTATTTTTGGTATGTCACTTTTTCTAACCCTTAACTGATGGTATCCTGACCTAAGATCAATCTTGGAAAAACAAATGGCTCCCTGAAGATGATCAAATAGGTCATCAATTCTAGGTAAGGGATATCTGTTCTTGATTGTGACTTTGTTAAGCTGATGGTAATCTATGCACATTCTGAGGGTATCGTCTTTCTTATGCATGAATAGCACTGGAGCACCCCAGGGAGAGATGCTGGGTCTGATGAAACCCTTATCAAGAAGATCTTTTAGCTGCTCCTTAAACTCCTTAAGATCAGATGGAGCCATTTTGTAAGGAGGGATGGAGATGGGCTGAGTATCCGGAAGGAGATCTATCCCGAAGTCTATTTCTCGCTCAGGGGAACTCCAGGAAGATCTTTAGGAAATACATCTGGGAACTCGCTGACAACTGGAACTGACTGAATGATTGGGGTCTCAGAGTTGGAATCTTTGACCCGAACCAGATGGTATAGACATCCCTTGGAAATCAGTTTTTGGGCCTTAAGGAAGGAAATAAACCTACCTTTAGGCGCTTAACTGCTGCCCGACCATTCTAACATGGGCTCATCTGGAAACTGAAACTTGAAAACCCTAGTGCTGCAGTCAACTGAGGCATAGCAGGAATGTAACCAATCCATGCCTAGAATAAGGTCGAAGTCAACCATGTCTAGCTCTACAAGATCAGCTGGGATGATTTTATTCAAGACTGAGAGTGGTAGTTTCTATACACCCGGTTGGCTCTAACTAACTCACCAACTGGGGTGGAAACTGAGAAGGGTTCTGATAGGACCTCTGGACTGATGTCAAACTGAACTGCTACATAAGTAGTTACAAATGAAAGAGTAGATCCTGGATCTAGGAGGGCATACACATCTAGATGAAAGAGACTTAACATACCAGTAACTACGTCAGGTGAACTTCCCTGATTCTGATGAGAGAAGAGAGCATAAAAACGATTCTGGCGTTGACTGCCATTTGTACCTGATGGGTTGGCCTGCTGAGCTGGCCAGCCTGCTGGAGCTGATGAAGTAGTGGATTGTGATCTCCCTGCCTTGCTGATGGGCACTCCCTAAGCCTGTGTCCAAGCTGTCCACACCCGAAGCAATCCTCTTGTCCATGAAGGCATTCTGCTGGGTGATTCCTACCATACTTGGGACAAGCTGGGTACTTGTTTCCTGTAATGTGGGCTTGAGACTGAGTGCCAGAAGACCCACCCCTCCGATCTTGGCGGGACCGAAAGGTCGGGCACTAGATGAGCTAGGTGCTGGGGCCCTCTGCCGTTGCTGTTGCTGTTGCTGCTGTGGGCAGCTACCACTACCAGATCTCTAGTGGCCAAAATCTATATGACCAGTTCTTGCCCTCTTGTTCTTACGTTCCATATCTTTCAGCTTCTCTGCCTTAATCTGCTGGGCATACACAATTAAGATAGAAAGATTCATGTCCTTGATTAGCATTTCCGTCCTTCATTCTTTGAGGACCAAGTTAGACACTCCATTTACGAACTTTAGCATACGAGCCCTTGGCTCGACCACCATCTCTGGAGCATACTTTGAAAGTCTAGTAAACTCCAGAGCATACTCTTCCACTATCTGGTTGCCATGTCGTAGGTTCATAAACTCTGCCATCTTAGCCTCCCTCAGCTCCCGACGAAAGAACCTATCCAGAAAAACTGTATGAAACTCCTCCCACTCAACCGGTCCTACTTTCGCTGACCGCCCTTCCTTTCACTACTCGTACCAAACCTAGGCTACCCCTTTTAGCTGGTAGGCAGCCAAGTTAGCACTCTCGGAGGAGCTGACACCCATGATCCTGGTAATCTTCCTGACCTCATCTATAAAGCCTTGTGGGTCCTCTCCCACCTTTGTTCCATAAAAGTCTGGAGGGTTCATCCGGGTAAAATCCCGCACCTGGGCAGCAGCTGCAGACCCATTTGTGGCTACTGGACCCACTTGTTGGTTCATCTGATAGGTGACGGTCTGAGCAAGCAACTGAATGGCCGCCCTAAATTCGACAGTAGCCACCGAGTCGACCTGAGGAACTGTCAGAGTTGGTGGAGCGGGTCTGTTGGCATTTCCGGCTCTCCGCCCATTTCCACGTCGAGGAGGCATTGTTCACTAAAAGGAAAAGGACACGATTTAGAAAGACGTCTTTGAAACTGGACTTTAACGCATGATAAAGAGCATGAACAAAAGGGGAATTTTTTCCCTAATAACATCTCTTAGCCTCCTTGTCATAAGTGTGGCGCGCTTCACACACATGAAAAGGACTTTACTCGATGCGGCTTTCAGACTTGCCGAGGATACTCTAAACCTAGTGCTCTGATACCAAGTTTGTCACGCCTTGAGCCTACACCCTGGACGTAACACGGTACTTGAAGCCGCAAATGACCCCAAGTCAACCCCTTGTCTATCAGACACTAACATTCTGAGTAAACATGCACAACGGAACATATAAATAACATCTTTAGCAGTTTAAGAAAATGTAAAGACTACAAGTAGAGAAGTAAATAATAAATCTGAAATACAATTCTAAAAGACAAGTCTGGTATGAAAGCCAACTACTGAGGAGTTGCTGGGACAGGTCCCCAGCTAACTCTAAGTTTTAAAAAAACTATAACTAAATGAAATAAATAAACAAGGCCCTCGAATAATGAGGACTCACACTCTGATTTGCTGAAGCGGAATGCTCTAAAACTGGGGTATCTATCTGTGCCGAACTTGAGAACCTGCAGCTGTATCATGAAACGATACAACATTAAAAGGATGCGTCAGTACTTTGAATATACTGAGTAAGTGGGAGAGACATACTGAATATAAAGACTGAACTGAAATGACATGCCATGACCAATAAGTATTGAGATGAACTACTGATATAATCTGAAATGGTCAAGACGACCCTGTCTGATGATCATGGACATGCCCTAAGTATGAATCACTGAATCTGAGATACTTTACTGAACTAAGCTTCCTATTCTGATACTGGACTAGACTGACTAGTGGGAGAGTCTATAACAGACATTTAACCAGGTGAGCTAAACATGGAGTCTGATGTATGCACCCAACCAGTAGGACCCAATATGCCTTGCCAGGGTATAAAAGCATGAACTGGGTGATCACAAAATATATATGAGGCCAATCAAGCCAAGTAATACTATAACCTACGCTGGCAACGTAGTTCTGGGAACCTTGGTACGCTGGAACCCCGACCCACTCGGTGCTAAGTCCTACTCCCACTGGAAAACCTAGACTGAACTACTAAGCTGATAGTTATGAAATTGGGGCCCAAGACTAGTGAGGGACGAATGACTGCATGTACCCTGAGAGCCTTATCGGACCAGATTCTGAAACTTGGTTCTAAGACCGGTCAAAGATGCTTATCTAGAAGCGTCGTAAACGTCTATAGAACAACTAATAACTGAATTGGGTTCTTGGGGTTGGTAAGAGCTATAACTGAATGTCATGACCGCCTAATGGACCAAATATCTGAAATCTAAATATGAGTCTGAAACTGGGAGGCACCACTAATACCTCAAAAATAAACTGGAGTCAAACTGATCAGTTGACATTTTTCTGAAAGATTCTGAAGAGACTCTATGTTCTAACTGGTCTAAACTACTAGAAGCTAATAGAGAACTCAACTTATCCCAACAATATAAGAATTTCAAGAATTCTAGGAATTTAATTCAATAGGGCTAACATCATTCTCATTAATGGAATATCTACTCCACATATATAAATATATAGGAATTTCTAGAAAAATTCAGCCCATAGCATTCTTCATTCACTGGAGGAAATCTAACAAGCAAAATTCATAACTCAAAAGTTAGGGCTTAGATTTCCTTATGTATAATCACTGACAATTTGACAGGAATTTATGGGGATCATATCAATAATATACATGAACATCATTCTAAGTGAAATCAACGAAAATTAACATAAATTCTTCTCATACTCAAAAGCTCAGGGCTTAAGATTGATAGAAGAAATTGAGGAGGATCTTGGGGGCACAATGGAAGAACAATCCCCTTGCTAAAACGTCATATACCTGACTAAATTTCTCCAGATGAAGAAGCTTGAATGGCTGAAGTTGGTGAGGAACCCTACACTTCGCTTGAGAGTTCTTGAGAGGATACTTCGATCTTTTCTTGAGAATTAAGAGTGGGGAATGAGGAATGGACTATTTTTCCCCACTAAAATGTTTGATACTGGTGCTCAAATGACATGGTTTAATGCTTGGGAGAATAGAAAATTATTAAATATCCCTTAGAAATTTGTAGGGAAAAACTGTCAGGTGTCCCTAACGGGTGACTTAACGACTTGTTACCAGGTCCAATGAGTCGTTGGATCGTCTCGTCAAGTACATTGCAAAAAATTTCTACTGACTCCTGACGGGCACATGATGAGTCGTCATAGCTGGGAATGACTCGTTGCGTCATCTGTCTGGTACAGTGGTAAGAAGGCTAGGAAGGATTGGAAAAAAAGGACCTGAAGAGTCGTTATTGCTAATGACGACTCGTGGTGAACTTCTGTCAAGTACATTGTCTACTTCTCAAATTCTAAAACTCCGGCTTGGAAATGTGCAACTTAACAAGTTGTGTGGCCTGATAACGACTCGTGGGGTTGTCCGTTGGGAAATACTAACTCATCATTGTGGACTCCTTCTCACGGTTGACCTGATGAGTCATTGGGTCCCTTAACGACCCGTCAAGTTGGCCGTTCAGCAACTTTTCTGCAGTTTTCTAGATTTTCTAAATTAAGTCCCAAATATTAATTTTGAGCTTCCGGGGCATTACAGCCACAGAGCCATTGCACCAGGGAGGTCCATGACACTTTTCCCCTTTGGGCAGCTAGTCCGGCCTTCTCCCGCGCGATCCCAATTCCATGCTCGTCCGACCTTTACCCGGGCCCTTTCTTGTACGTGTTTCACTCTAAAACCCTTAACCAACATACAAATAGGCCATCTAAATGTTAGAAAATTACGGGGTGTAACAAGTTAAAGTTAAAAAACTCAATAGATCTAATCCCATAATTGAGTATAGTCATCAAATCAGGAAAAATCAATTGTTTGGATGAACCTATGTTATCAGTTCTACAGGCTAAGTATTGAGATAGATCACTAGTGTATTCACCCAAAGTTGTTATGAATCCATGGGATCACTTCCCTAGTTAATTGCATAAACTAGACAATAACATCAATTTACAATACTCTTACTTGATTACTTCTTTCAAACCCCCCTTTATGAAATAATTGCACTAAAAGCATACATACTAGCGTTATTCTACATCCTGACCATATTCTTTGTGGGATCGACCCCAACCTAGTTGTGTTCTTTATTGACAACGTCTGTGTCATACTTTTACAGGGGTATTATTTGAGCATTGTCAAAAATGGTGTTGTTGCCGGGGATGTATATCGGTGTCCCATGATTTCCTCCAGAAGTTGGAAAAGAGTTTGATGTTAACCGAGAAAAATGTCAACTTGATGATGGAGAATGCCAAACCTTGGGTCAAGGCTGAGATCGAGGAGGCTGCTAGAGGACTACCCAGCCGGTTAGACAGCTTTGAGCTCTGGTTCAATGAGCAATTAACTGAGTATCCAGACACAGGGAGCTTGAGAGAGGAGTTGGGGCCCCTATGAAGTCAGTGATGTCACCCAAGCATATGCAAGAGCACGTGGTCATCAAGTAATATAGGACTGGAAGCCCCAATTATCGTACCAAAGGGACTTGCCAATTTAATCGTTATAAGATTGGCACTTCAATTTCACTAATCTACAAAATAGTTAAAATAAAGATTGGTTTGAAAAATTAAAATACTAAAACTTCAAATATAAATTAACTAAAAACAATTGTAAGCTTGATTGTATTTCGATGATGGTGAAAGACTAGGGCAACGACACTTGGTTGGTTTAAAGTTGAGTTTTGAAAACGTAATTAAATTTACATGATTCTTCCTATGATTATTAGTTGCAAGTTACTATCCCATTCCTTGGCACTATCCCTAGCATCCAAGAACTATTTCATGAATCCCAACGCCTATATCCCTATGGTCGCAGGAGAACAATAAAACGATGATTATACCTACTTGTAGTTAAAACTAAACGGGGTTGAAGGGTATATCCCTATCCTCAACAGCAACTTCTATCCTATCACTATTGGGTTCAAGGGTCTTTGAATTTCCATTATGTATTTATTTTTAACCCTTTCGATTCTCTTTCCCAAGTTTAATCGAAAGCTAACAAATTACTTACAAGGTGATCAATCTCATAAATAATAAATTAACACAAATAAATACAAACAACCATAATTGAAGAATCAAAACTAAATATAATTATTCTTTCAAACAATAAACCATTCACCATGGCCAAAACCATAGAATATAAGTTTATCCACTCATAGAAAAGCGAAAAAATGAATATTTAGTCATCATCATATGAACATATGAGTGAAGAAGAGAAAACCTAGTTGTAGAACTGTGTCTTCATTCCAAACGGCTTATAATCTTTCATAAACGAACTATGAAATATAAAATATGAACTAAGATCGATAAAATATGATCTTTCCCCTTCTACAAACTACCTAAGAAATGTATTTATAGATTGGTCTTCAAATGACGCTTCTGCCCTTCAAAACTTGGCTTTAAAATCAGCATTTTTTTCCTTGGAATCACCCTGGCACACTACTTCACATATCTCACCACAAACTTCGTAATGTTTCCAATAATTTTAGCTTCGGAAAAGGTCTGGCACGCCGCCCCCTCTATCTCGCCAAGGTGTTCGTCAAATGTCTCAAAGTCTAGAAACCTCTAGCACGGGGCTCCACTCATCTCACCAATATTTGTGAAGTGCAATTCTCTGAAGTTCAAGGGATGGCGAAGTGGCTAGCCATATCCCCAACCTAAAGTTTTATTCTCTGAATTTCGGGACTTGGTGCGGGGCGCCAGCCATAACACCAGGCCCTTCAGCTCCTCAAATCTTCACTCCCTGCATTATTTTGAGCCCATTTTGTGTAGTTTGCTGCTCAAATAAACTCAAATTATTTGTTAGCGCATAAAACAAACACACACACATAAATCTTAGCATAAATTAAGGATTATGAACTCAAAACGTGATCAAATAAGGGTAAAAAATTTGGCAAATGGGAATAAAATATGCCCAACATCAGTCAGGTAGCCGAGCTGTCATCTAGATAGCTGGTCATATTAGCAGCCTCCACCATTCTAGAGCTAGGTGCTGAGCTTGATGAAGAGCTCGACCTTGGGGAATTCTATGCTTCGATAGCAGCTGCTAAAGAGAATGGGAATAAGAGGGCCTCAGAGGTAGTTAATGACGAGCCCTCGAGGAGGTGGAATAGAAAAAAGAGGAAGGAGCACAAGCGGGCAGTAGCAAAGATCCTATAAACTCATGGCCAATACAGGTCAAAGCTATAAGAGAGAGCTAGAGGAGCGGTGAGCTCCACTTCTATGCCTAGAGGGCTTGCGGGTGGCAAGGATACTTCGAGTGAGCCACATTCAGCCCATGTTGTTACAGAGGTCACTGAGGTAGCCACCATTACTGGGTGGTGATCACAACCCCAGAGACCACACCATTGAGTATGTTGGCCTCTTCTAGCGCCATGATTACAGTGGTAGGGAGTGTGCCTTCACACTCGCCTCCATTAAATGACAGGAGCACTTAGAGCACCACAGATATGTCCCTTTCCCGGTTTTTCACCTTTTTACTACTTTGGGGACAAAGCATGACTTTTGAAAGGGGGGGGGGTTATATCTATCTTTTGGGTTTTGATCATTCGAGGGTTTTTGTTGTGGTGTTTCTTTTCACTCGAACATGATATCTAGTAGAACCAACACGTTTAGGATTTTTTTTTTGTTTTTGTCTAACTAGAAATAGTTTAGAAGTACTTTACAACCAATAAATGCACATGTGTTTGATGTTTTGGAAATTGTTGAAAAATGGCCCTTTTTAAAAAGTTTTGTGTTTGGTATGTATGTTGACTGTGAAGCATCACTACTGTGGATCTTTTTATGGAATTTGATAGATTAACATGTGTAATTATAGCCTAGTTGCTGTGCATGAACCAGATAGATAGAATAAATGCAAACCTGTACTATGTGTGAGTGCAGATTATTACCTAGTTCAATACTGTGTAGAGGATCTAAAACTTGCTCAGTTGGTCTTTACATAGGTTGTAGGACATGTTATTAGGAAAGGATTATAGGCCTTTTTATTTAGCCCACTTTTAGCTTATATTTCCCTACCAAATAAAAATGAATCTCTTGATCCCATGTTTGAGCCTAAAAATTAATCTTTTCATTGATTAGCCCATTCACCTTCCCTATTTTGTTTATAATGAACCTGTTTTTGCCCCGTTTCCTCCTTTGACATTGTGAACCTCAACTTAGGAAAAATGCCTAAGTTGAAGATGACTATTGTAGGGGTGTATAGATGAGGTGGGGGAGAAAATAGAAAAAGTTGGTTGATGAAAGGTTGGGTGTGGTGAAGAAAAATAAATGAAAAAAGAAAAAGAGAACAAGAAAAGAAAAAGAAAAATGGAAGAAACAACGTTGAGAAAGAAAAAGAGAAAATTCACTACATCCACAAATGACAGTTGAATGGAAAAAAGGGAGTAAAAAAAGGAAAAGGAAAAAGGGGTAAAAAGTAAAAAGTGAAGCCAAGGATGGTTTGTTACTATTTTCATATCTACCATACCCGACCCAAAGCCTACATTACAAGCTGATAGAAGTCCTAAAGTGATCCTAGCCTGACTATCTGAAAAATCAAGTAGAGAAAATAAGGGCAAGCCTATGGTATCCGCTGTGCAGTATTTGGAACTTCTTTGTGAGAGTGAGAGTCTTACTTGTTAGTCCCAATTTAGTTATATATATATATATGTGTGTGTGTGTGTATGTGTGTATGAGAGAGAGAGAGAGAGAGAGAGAGTTGGGGACTTTATTTGCTGTGAGGGTACATGGTATGCATTGAATTCTGCTAGTTGTCTGTGTAAATAACATTAGTGATAGCTCGATGCACTGCTAGTAGTTAGATGCCATATCTAGATCCTTGTGTGTCATGAGTTGTAGTTGCATGTATGCATAGCTGACTTGGTTTTGAATGAAAAAGAGGGTCAACATCTGATAATGGTCATATGTGCAAATTTTGGTGTGTTGGCTATAGGTCTTCTACTTTACTTTCTAGTTAAGTATCATGTTATAGTTTTGTTTTGCTTGACTGAGGACATGTAAAAGCTTTAAGTTGAGGGTGTTGATGTCCTCTGGGTTTACAACATTTTTAATGCTTAAAACTGAGGAAATATGCATGGTCTTAGGTGCGTTTATACAACTATGATGCACTTTTATTGTGTTTTCAGGGAAATCATGTGTTGGAGTTGAATTCTGTAAAAAAAATGAAAAGAGTGCTGAAAATGGTGAAGTTGCAGGCCTTAGTATGAGTTGTATGTTGGTAGTACGAGCCGTGCTGTGCATTCTTGATAAAATCTAAAGGAACTGCACAAAGTGATGGCCAAGTACGACTATTGGTACAAGCCATTCCAATGTAGTAGTGGAAAATTAACGAAGTATGCACTTGTCTAGTCTCCTGGTAGGGGTAGCAACTACGAGTCGTGATGACCACATACGACTCGTACCAAGGAGATGTGGTGAACTTAAGAGAAAATGCTGATTAGAAGATCTCAGGGTACGAGAGGATACCCCGAGTCGCGAGATCAAGGTACAAGTCATACCCAAGGCTCGTGGAAATATTCAGAGGATGCTAGACTTCATAATATCAGACCATGATAGAAGAATATGACTCATAATAGCATTGTACAAGTCGTACTGCTCCAAGGACTTAACCAATTAATTTCAAAGCTCTTAGCATTGTACGCATGGAAGGTATGACTCGTAGATACAAGCTAGCACTCGTAGGATCTGGCACCAATAGCTATAGCAATTTCCCTCTTAATTTAGGAAAGGTTTCTAATTATTTTTATAAATACTTTTCTAGGTTCTTTTTGTTAGGAGACCGACTGTTTGATAGATAACTGGTACTTTGGAGATTCTTCTTGAGTTTCCCGATATTCTTGGAGATATTACTCATTGTTCTTGAACTGTTCGAAGTTGAATTGTGTAATAATCAATTGGGTTTTTATTTCAATCATCATTGTAAGTTTCTAATTATGATTTCTTCCGTAATTTCTAATTCTTTGCTTACAAACATGAGAGGCTAAAACCTCCACAACTAGGGTTGTAGGAACCATGATGGAATAACTAACTAGGGTTTGCATATACTGATTCGAAACCAATACTTATGTTTGGTCTTCTCTTCATCTTTAAACATTTCTTAATGGAGCGCAATGTTAGAACTTTCCCGAATTCTCTACTTGCTTGAACCTAGAGAGGTAGAGATTAGGAAAAGAGAAGAACAACAAAGACTTGAACTTTATGATTCATTGAAGAACTTGAGATGCGTCGCATGATAGTTAATTTGTAACAAATTAATAACGGTTAAAGTTAAAACACTTAAGAGACCTAATCCGGTGATTGAGTATAGTCATCCAATAGAGACGAATCAATTGTTTACATGAAACTATGTTATCAATTCTACAGGCTGAGTATTGAGATAGATCACTAGTGCATTCACCCGAAATTGTTATGAATCCATGGGGATCACTTCCCCAATTAATTGCATAAACTAGACAACAACATCAACTTACAATACTCTTACTTGATTACTTCTTTAAAACCCCACTTTAGGAAATAACAGTACTGAAAGCACAAATACTAGAATTATTCTACATCCTAACCATAGTCCTTGTGGGATCGACCCTAACCTAGTTGGGTTCTTTATGACAACATCCACATCATACTTTTACAGGGGTGTGATTTGAGCGTTATCAAAATACATAAGAAATTTACTATGAGAATCTTTTAGTAATGTAGAAAACTTGATTGATTTTTCTTAATGATTTCACAAATGAATGACCTCCTATTTATACTACTCACTTAGGGGCTAATATACAAATAATTATTATTATACAAGTCCCTACATATTTATAAATAAGTCCCTTTCTAGAATTCTCTACATGTCTAGAATTCTCCAAGAACTTTCTGAGCAATTCCATAAGACTCTAAGGTCTTCCACGAGAGATCTCCATAATTTTCTAGAATATTTCACCTAGTATAGGATTCTTGCTTATGTAAGCTTCCACATGAAAGAGATATATGCCAAATGGATTCTACGTGGCATGATAACATGGAGAGTCATCACACTCTCCCCCACCTAATGCTGCAACGACCGCGACGTAATGCTGAGGCATGAATTGTTGGATATTATCTTTGAATTTCCATAAATCTTCACATCGCTCCCATGTGGTCTCCTCCAGTGATTGCCCTTTCTAGTGGATGAGGAACATGGCAGTAGCCTTTACCCTTGTTTTTTCCTGAATTGATAGTCAATGATAGCCTTAATCTCTTGATCATACCAGGTTTTGATGGTAATCATTGCCCTACTTTATTGACCTCGAGTAGGGTCATCCTTTTCTTCATGGTATGGCTTGAGCACGCTGGCATGAAAGACAAGATGAACCTTGAGATGAGCTGGTAACTCCAACATATATGAGATCTTTCCCACCTTGGCAGTGATCCTAAATGGCCCTTCATACTTTCATACCAAGTTCTAATGCATGCCTCGTAGTGTCTTAAACTGCCTTGGGTTAAACTTCACCAAAACTATGTACCAGACCTTATAATCCATAGAGCGATGCTTATGGTCAGCAAACTTCTTCATGTTCTTTGCTGCCTTGTCCAAGTAGGACTTAGTAGAGTCCAGCTACTCCTCGAACCCCTTATCCATGTGGTAAGCCCCCAAACTCTTGCCCTTGAACGCAGCCGGTAGTGAATGTGGAGTTTTTGGCTGATGGCGAGTGGCTAACTTGAATGGTATTCGCCCGGTAGACTCGCTCCACTGCAAGTTATATGAGAATTGGGCTACGTTTAGAAGCCCCGCCCAATACTTTTGATGTGAACTCACAAAGTGCTTCAAGTAGCACTCCAATAAGGCATTGACCCATTCCGTCTATCCATCTATTTGTGGGTGAAAATTAGTAGAGAAATGTAGCTCCACGGCAAGCATATGGAACAACTCTGTCCAAAAGTTTCCAGTAAAACACGGGTCTTGGTCGCTAATGATATGCTTTAGCAAGCCCCAATATGTCACCACATTCTTGAAGAATAGCTTGGCAGCCTCTTTAGCGGTGCAGCCTATTGTGGCTGGCATGAAGCTAACATACTTCGAAAACCTCACGAGTATGATTGTTCCATATCCTTCAGACTTTGGTAAGAAAGTGATGAAGTCCATAGTCACGCCCTCCCATGGGCGCTCTGCAATCGGTAGTGGCTCCAAAAGTCCTCTTGGTTGTTGCTACTCCACCTTATCAGGTTGGCATACCAGACAAGCCTACACATAACATTCAATATCATTATGAATATGCGGCCAATAATAGACTTACTTGAACAAGGCACTTGTGCGACGTTGGCCCAGGTGACCGACCCACAACATATCGTGGCTTTCCTTCATAATCTACCGCCTAATATTTTCAAATCTGGGAAGATAGACTCTCGGACCTATGGTGAGCAATAGTTCTTCCACCCAGAAGTGTCACGACCCAAACGGAGGCCTCAATCATAACATGGGACAAGGAGCTCCGAGAGACCCCAAGTTGACCCATGACATAAGCATATATCTAATCTCACTCAAGAAACTAAATAATCAATAAGATACTCAGAGTGGAAGTCTAACTTGAACATAACATCAGAATATGAAATCCGAAGCTGAATACATACATATGTCTAAAAATCCTCTAAACATGATGAGTTGATGGGACAAGACCCCAACTAACTCAACAAAACTAAAACTAAAATACATATAGGAAAGCTGAATAGTCTAGTCCTCGGGAAATGAGGACTCACCCACAATAAGAATGCTAACTCTGACAAGCTGACTACGAGTGGGGCTGAACCTGAGAGCTGGGTCCTATATCATGAAACGATACAACATAGATTATGCGGTTAGTATGTGGAATGTACCGAGTATGCAAGGTAAGTAAAACTGCTAAAGTAAAAAAAATCATTTAGAGACAATGCATAATATAACATAAATATTAAGAGTCTGAGAGTAGGGCTTGCATGCATTCTTTTTGAAATCAGGATCTCTTCATAACATAACATAACTCCATAACATCATAACTGAATCGATTGACTCAAAGCTGAATTCTGATATTTATAAGTAAAGCTGAACATTGAGCCAAACCTACTTTAGTACATGAATATATATATATGAGTAATGAATATGCATATCGGAAATCAGGAGTAACAATGGGAGACTCGTCTTTTAATCGACATACCACGATTGAGCTTACGTGGTTCCTACTATCATACTCAAATGGGTAGCCGTCTAAAGCCTTTCCAGGACTAGGGACGATACCATGATATTGATATCAATCTAAAGGCCCATCCGAGCAGGGGAAGCTCACTAGGGAGGTCGCAAAGTCATAATAGTGTAAACCTATGTTGGCGCATAGTTCTGAGACACAGGGTGATCGACCCTTAGCTTGCTTGGTGCTAGACACTACTCCCAAAACATGCATATGTGCTACATCATTTTATAATGAAGCTCAACATTTTCTATTGATGAAGCTCAATGATCAAATACATCTCAAATATGGAATCATGCATATGAGAAACTTTAGCTCAAAACATACCACAAGATGAAAACATAATTGGAAGCCTTCACTCCAAAACCATGTGCTAAGCTATACATAGGAAAAATTGAACTCAAAATATACCATAAGATGAAAATATAATAATGTGGTAAGCTCAATTCAAGAAAATCATCATTCATACTTAACATGTGGACATTGCCCAAAGCTCTATTATACTTAGAAATACTCGATTCTTATCAAAAAACATACTTGTAAACATGGGTAGCTTCAAATCATTCTTTTCATCATAATATCTCATCATCATTATATACTCATCACAAATCTAATCTTTCATGAACATTACATCTATGGGCTTTTAATTCATAAAACTAGAATCATGATTTTAAATTAAAAACATTATAAAATTTTCCCAGACTTCATAATTCAATAGTAGAATCATAATAAAATCATACCCATGTATAGAAATAGAAGATTCAAGCATTCGGGTTAAAACTCCATGGATTAGACATATAATTTCATACTTTAGAGAGGGATTGGGCATGGGTGTGAAAGAAATCACCCATTCATAACCTTACATACCTTTTGGTAGCTAATTCTAACACTTCTTTAGATGCCCAATAGGAAATTTAAAAGAAATTGATGAATGCTAAGCTTGATCACCCTCTCTAGTCTTTTACCTTGCATGCATGAATGAATGAGGCATAAAATGAACTTAACCCCTTTAAAATTCACTATTCATAACTCAAAACATTGTAGTTTAGGCCCTAGGAGCTTAGGAGTTACGGAAAAGTCCTTACTAAATTTGCAGAAATTAACTGTCAAGGGGGTCCTAACGAGGGACCTAACGATTCGTAGTCCCAGGTCACGACTCGTGGCTTGGCTTGTGAGGTTCACTGTCAATAGGTCTCCTAGGCTCTTAATAGGAAATCTCACGACTCGTTACTGGTGAGCACGACTCGTGGTCACCACCCATTATATACGCTGCCTCCACTCTTCTCTTCTATTTTTTTGTCACCCCACGACTGACCTAACGACTCATGGGGTCTGACCACGAGTCGTTGTCATGCCCGTGGGGATCCTTTTCCTCAAACTTCCAAGACTTCCTCACTAGCCTCCCCATGAGTCACATCATGACTCATGGGCTGCACTAACGAGTCATCCCACAACTTGTTCTGTGCCTGATGCTAGTTTTTACACTTTTCTCCATTTCAACTCTCGAGTCTGATCTTTGGGCTTCCAGGGTATAACAAGAAGCGTCTTGTCTTGCCTTGGGTGGCTAACTCCATAATATTTTTTGCTTTTGGGTTGTGTTGCATGCCCTCCTTTATTGCCTCTTGAATGCCACAACTTGCCGAATTGATGGCAGCAAGTTCGGATTTTTGTCTCACAGCAATGTCCATGATGTTACCCTTTCCTAGTGTCACGATTCGAGCATGAAATCGGATCGAGACACGGGACCTAAAACCACAAATGGCTCCAACATAATCCATGGTACATTTCATAGCCTGATTATAAGAATAACTACGTGGAAATAAAACATGAACACAAAATAGGGGAAAGTCTACATATCATAAAGCATAGCGTAGATAATGAGTCAACAACGCTGAGCCATCTATACATAACTATCTGAAAGGCCTCTAATAATAAGATGAGCTAATGGGACAACACCCCCAAATAGATGACTAAGTCTGAAACTAAATGACATAATAAAAAGAGACATGAACCAAAACTACTGTCCTATGATCATAAGGACTCACCAAAACTAGGATAGTACTGGACTGAAGCGGGAGAGAACTAACTTCGGGACTGTGTAATACCCGAAAAGTCCTTAAGATCATATCCGAGGGTGGAAACTGAGAAAGCAGGAAAATTTGCACCAGGTCACAGAATGACTAGTTAGGTGACCTGTCAAGTAACTTGATGGATCGACCAGTGACCCGTTAAGTGTGTGCTAAGTTAGAAGAATGAGATTTTTCTCTGGTACTTGATGGGTTGGGCGATGAGTTATCGTGTCACCCCACGAGTCGTGATGTGCCATGTTAGGTATGTGAGGAGTGTGCCAAGCTTGAACTGGCAGTTTGGCAATGGATGGAGGGACGAGTCGTCGTGCATCTAACGACTCTTCAAGTGGTCCGTGAGGGGAGGAAGTTCAGTAAATGGAAAATTTTCTGGTGGTGATGAGGGAAGAAAATGAGTCATCCAGTGGAGTAATGACTCGTCCAATCCCTCGTTGGGACTGGTAGTGTCACTTTTCAAGCAAATTAGTAAAGGTATTTTTGTAATTTCTAAGCTCTTAAGCTCTAAACTATGACATTCTATGCTATGAAAGAGGTGTATTGAGGGAGTTATAACCTATTCTAAACCATTCTCCTCCCATGCATGCAAGTCTAGACCTCTCCATTGAAGATCAAGCCTAGAATTCTTCAATTTCTTCTCTAAACCTCTTGGACTTTCAAAGTCAAGTATAAGTTCAAGTTACCCAGGTATGTAGGGAAATGAATGAGAGATTCCTTTAACTCTCATGCCCAAATTTCTCTTCAAGTCCTCCAATTCAAGTGCATGATCTTGTGGGGTTTTATCCTAATTTTATGAAATATACTATGATTTATATATGGGTCAATTCTCTTCATGTTCCAAAGCTTGTAATAAGGTTTATGAGCAGATTTTTTTACCTATTTTGATTATAGATACATGATTTCAAGTTTCTATAAAATTATGTCCAATTATGCAAGTTTTTATGAAAAGTCAAGTTTATGATTCTTTTATGATTTCGATTCTCTAAGCTTTAAATTATGGTTTATGATTTATGATATGATTTCCTACAAGCACACTTCATGAATTTATGAATTTCAAGTATGGTGATTTTCTCAAGCATGTATGTTCTTCATGAATTATGAGTTTACGAGTTTGGCCAACTCACGGGCCCTTAATTCATGGCTAGTCATGTATTTCAAGTATGGTCAAGTATGTTATGATTCAACTAGCCCATCAACTTCATGTATGATTTCATGATAACTATATGAGCCCTTTGTGTGCATGTTTGGTGAGTAGTGTCTAGCATCGAGTAGGCCCGACGTTCAGGTAAACTTCGAGGTCTCAGAACTACATTCCACCGTAGGTATATATTCATGCTTAACCCTATAAGGTCCTTATTAGTGATATCAAGCCAAGTATCATTCCTTGCCTCGGCAATCTTAGATGGCTCTGCCCACTTGAGTGAGATAGTTGGGGCGTCATGTAAGCTCTATCATGATGGTGTTGGTTAAGACGAGTCCTCCCATTGTTCCTCATGATTCCAGTTATGCATGTTTATGACTTATGATATTATATTTTCAACAAGTTTGATGCAATGATCAGCTTATAAGCTCTTATGTATGATTTCAGATATGGAAAACCATATGATTTTATTCCTAGATTTAGGTCACTCTATTAAAATATGATATTCAATTATAATTATACATGTTTTCTGATATCATCACGTAGTCCCTACTCTCATGATCTCACTATTTATATTTACGTGCTTGATTTCAGTTATACTAACTCAGTCTATTTTACTTACCATGCATACTCAGTATATTTCAAGTACTGACCGCATACTCTATGTTGTATCGGTTCATGATACAGGTCTGAGCAATCAGTCTAGTTTAGATAGTGTTTGTGAGTCCTCATCTTCTGAGAACATTCAATTTAGTTTGTTGTTTTGTTATTTAGTTCTAGTCTTTGGAGCTAGTTGGGGATGTTGTCCCATCAGCTCATTAGAGAGTTTAGAGGTTTATCATACATTATGTGGATGTTCAGTCTTGTCGATCGTTAACTCTTCTTATGCTCTTATGATATATGTATGTAGACTTTCGCTTATTTATGTTTAGTTTATCAGTTTCCATTAATTTATGCTCTTTAGCCGCTATGTTCATGCCTTTGATCGACTTGGAGCCATTCGTGGTTCTAGGTTCTGTGTCTCAGTCTGGATCTATGTTCAAGTCGTGAAAAACGTAGTTTCATACCAAGGGTTCAAAGTGTCCTAGGGTGTTTGAAAGCCGTGCTGAGTAGAGTCTTTTTCCATGGTTGTGAAGTGCGCCACACTTATGGGGGAAGGCTATAAGACATTTTAGGAAATTTCCCTTCTTTCAAGATCTATGTCATGCGATGAAGTATCTCTCTATCCTTCTAACTCGTGCTATACTCATTTGTAGAATCATGCCTAAATGATAGAAGGAACGGAAATGGAAATGGCCATGAAGATGGGCACCAGCAAGCCCCGCCAGCACTAGCAGGTCGTTTACCTGAGAAGGTCTCTCATGCCGAGTTTGGAGAGGCATTTCAGATGTTAGCACAAGCCTTGACTGCTCAGGCCAACTACTAGGCAGTGGCCTATGTCCCTCATAATGGGAATGCAACCACGACTCTAGTTCAGGACTTTCTCAAGATGAATCCACCTAAGATCCTTGGGTCAATAGTAGATGAGGACCCACATGAGTTTCTTGAAGATATACAGAAGATAACCTAGATTATGGGGGTGACAGGAGAAGAGTGCGCAAATTTAGCCTCCTATCAGCTGAAGGGGGTTACTTATATTCGGTACCGTTAGTGAAGGGACAGTAAAGTAGTGGGCGTAGTTCCCATGAGCTGGGATGAGTTCATGGTTTCCTTCTTAGATAGATTCTTCCCTAGGGAGTTGAGGGAGACAAAGGCGGCGGAGTTCATCAATTGAGGCAGAACAATATGACTGTGTAGGAGTATGCCTTAGAGTTTACCCTACTATCTAAGTATGCTCCAGAGATGGTTGTAGATCAGAGAGTCCGTATGAATAGGTTTGTGTATGGGGTGTCAGATTCACTGGTCAATGAGTGTAGGACCGCAATGCTGAACAGTGACCTAAACTTCTCTCATTGGTCATATATGCCCAGCAGATAGAGGCCGATCAAATGAAGAAAAGGGAGAGAGAGGCCAAGAGGGCCAAGATAGGTAGCTTTGGTTTTCCCAGTAGAGGCCTAGTGGCGGACATCATCAACAGTCCCACCAGAGGTCATCGACCCTAGTGCCGTCATTAGCCAGCTCCCCATCTTGACCTCGGGGTCATCGGAGGAGCATGGCATCAGTTTTGAGGGAACAGAAGGACACATCGGTAGAGTGCTCCATTCTATTCTACAGAAAATATGGTAAGAACCACACAGGAGAGTGCCTAGTCGGCTCAGAAATTTGCTTCAGGTCTGGGAAACCCGGGGACATGCTCAGGGAATATCCTTTGGCTAGGAAAGGCGATAGTAGAGGGCGTACCTAGTCTTCCAGTTCAACAGCAGCTTCAGCAGCACATCCTTCTTAGTAGGGTGCAACCACTAGCACAGGTGGTGGTCAACACCAAAACAGATTTTATGCCCTCTCATCTCATCAGGAGCAGGAGGTCTCTCCCTATGTATTCATTGGTATGCTGTAAGTATTTCATCTTGATGTATATGCATTGTTATATCTAATTCTACTTTATTTTTGTGACGCCTTATGTTTTTATTAGTTTTAGAGTCAGTCCCAAAATCTTATCAGAAACCTTCTTTGTCTCTACTCCAATTGGTGACTCGGTTATAGCTCAATGGGTATACATAAATTGCCTTATCACAGTCCTTCAGAAAGTTATCTTAGTCGATTTAGTAGTGTTATACATGACTGATTTCGATGTTATCTTTGGCATGAATTGGTTGCATGCATGTTATGCCTCAGTGAATTGTAGAACCCATACAGTAGAATTCCAGTTCCCAGGTGAGCCAGTCCTATAATGGAAGGGTAGTTCAACTATGCCTGTAGGTCGCTGTTTTTCCCACCTTAAGTCTAGAAGATGATTTCCAAGGGTTGCGTGTACCATCTAGTTTGGGTTAAGGATGCTACATTCGAGACCCCCACTCTTCAGACTATCCCTGTTGTGTATGAGTATCCAGAGGTTTTTCCAGATGATCTACTAGGAGTCCCTCTCGAGCGGGAGGTTGACTTTGGTATTGACCTTCTTCTTGATACGCAGCCTATATCTATTCCTTCATACAAAATGGCTCCAGCTGAGCTAAAGGAGTGGAAAGATCATTTGAAGGATCTCTTAGATAAGGGCTTCATCAGGCCTAGCAAGTCCGTGTGGGGTGCACCAATTCTCTTTTTTTGTAAGAAGGATGGGTCTCTTCATATGTATATTGACTATCGGCAGTTGAACAAGGTTACAATCAAGAACAAGTATCCCCACCCCAAAATTGATGACTTGTTTGACCAACTTCAGGGTGCTAAGTTCTTCTCAAAGATAGAGCTTAGATCCGGGTATCACCAACTCAGATTTAGGGAGAGTGACATTCTGAAGATAGCCTTCAGGACTCGGTGTGATCACTATGAGTTTGTATTTATGTCTTTTGTACTAACGAATTCTCCTAAAGATTTTATGGACTTGATGAATAGGGTGTTCAAGCATATTTGAACATGTTCATGATTGTCTTCATAGACGACATTCTCATATACTCTTAGAGTGAGGAGGAGCATGCCGCTTATTTGAGGGTGGTGCTACAGACCCTCAAGGATCGCCATCTGTTTTCTAAATTCAGCAAGTGTGAGTTTTGGTTGGATTCGGTAGCATTTTCGGGCCATGTGGTGTCAAGTGAGGGTGTGTAGGTGGACTCTCAAAAGATAGAAGTTGTAAAGAATTGGCCTAGACCAGTTAATCCTTCAGGTATCAGGAGTTTATTGGGTTTAGCTAGCTATTATAGGACGTTTGTTGAAGGATTTTCATCCATTACAACATCATTGATTAAGTTGACCAAGAAGAAAGTCAAATTTCAATGGTTGAATACCTGTGAAAAGAGTTTTCAGGAGTTCAAGACACGACTCACTTCAGCCCCAATATTGACCCTACATGAGGGTACATATGGATTCATAGTGTAGTTTGTGCCTCTAGGGTTGGTCTTGGGTACGTGTTGATGCAACATGGTAAGGTAATTGCATATGTCTCTAGAAAACTTAAGACTCATGGGAAGAATTACCCGATGCATGACTTGGAATTGGAAGCGGTGGTGTTTGCATTGAAGATTTGGAGACACTATTTGTATGGGGTTCATGTGGATGTGTTTACGGACCACAAGAGCCTGCAATATGTGTTCACCCAGAAGGATTTGAATTTGTGACAAAGGAGATGATTAGAGCTGCTCAAGGACTATGACATGAGTGTCCTTTATCATCTGGGCAAGGCCAATGTAGTGGTGCATTCCCTTAGTAGACTGTCAATAGAGAGTGTTGCTCATGTGGAAGATGGAAGAAAAGGTTAGTGAAGGATGTGCATCGGCTTGCACAATTAGGAGTTCACCTCGTGGATTCGACAAATGGTGGTGACATGGTTCAGAATCTTCTTTGGTGACTGAAGTCAAGGCTAGGCAAGATGAGGATCCTACTTTGGTTCAGTTGAGAGAAGCGGTTAATAATCAGAAGGTCGAGGTCTTCTCCCAAGGGGGAGATGGTGTGCTTCGATACCAGGGTCATTTATGTGTTTCGGAGGTCGATGATTTGAGAGAATAGATGTTGCATGAGGCTCATGGTTCCTGATATTCTATACATCCAGGTTCCACCACGATGTACCGTGAGCTATGAGAAGTCTATTGGTGGAGTGGCATGAAGAAGGACATAGCAAAGTTTGTAGCTAAGTGTCCGAACTGTCAACAAGTGAAAGTGGAGCATTAGAGACCTGAAGGTATGCTACAAGACATCAATATCCCCACTTGGAAGGTGGAAGAGATCAATATGGACTTCATCACAGGGTTGCCTCACACTCGCCGACAATATGAATCTATATGGGTGGTGGTAGACAGGTTGACCAAGGTAGCTTATTTTCTACCGAGTCAAAACTACCGATTCAGCTGAGGACTATGCTAGGTTCTAGTTCGATTTCATTGAGTTTCCATGTCCATCATTTTAGATAGAGGTACTCAGTTCACCTTGCAGTTTTGGAGATTGTTTCAGAAGGGACTTGGTACTCAGGTTAAGCTTAGCACAACTTTTCACCTGCAAACATATGTTCAAGATGAAGGGACTATTCAGACTCTTGAGGATATGTTGAGAGCATGTGTGATTGATTTCAAAGGTAGTTGGGATGATCATTTACCTCTTATCGAGTTTTCTTACAACAACAGTTACCAATCTAGTATCCAGATAGCTCTATTTGAGTCTCTTTATGGGCAGAGGTGTAGATCTTCTATGGAATGGTTTGAGGTAGGCGAAGCTACATTAGGGCCAGATTAAGTTCATGAGTCCATGGAGAAAGTTCAGCTCATAAAGGAAAGTATGAAAACAACTCAGAGTCATCAAAAGTCATACGTGGATATTAGGGGGAGAAAACTCAAGTTTGAAGTTGCGAATTAGGTGTTCTTGAATTTATCTCCCATGAAGGGAGTGATGTGGTTTAGAAAAAAAGGGAAAATTAGTCCCCAATATGTTGTCCCATATAGGATTGAGAGACGTGTTGGCAAGGTAGCCTATGAGTTGGAGCTACCAGCAGAGTTGGCGTTAGTGCATCCAGTTTTCCATGTATCGTTATTGAAGAAGTGCATTGGTGACCCATCTTTGGTTGTTCCAATGGAGAGAATAGGCATGAAGGATAGCTTTACTATGAGAAGGTACCCATTAAGATCCTTGATTGTCAGCTTCGGAAATTGAGGAACAAATAAGTAGCTTTAGTTAAAGTCTTGTGGAGGAATCAGCTTGTTGAGGGAGCTATGTGGGAAGCCGAAGCAGATATGATGGCTAAATATCCACATTTGTTCATTTCTAGTCCTGTTCTAGCATGAGGTATTAGTTTCCTCTCTAATACTCTATTCAGTTTCATGCCCAGTTCACGTCTCTCAGTTCCTTTCATGTTTTAGTGTGCACATGTGTCTCATGAATACAATTCAGTCATGTATCTCAGTCTGGAGTCAGTCACTCCATTAGTTTCAGCTTCAGATATTCAGTATATGGGATTGCAGTTTCTTTTCCTATCCTTTCAGTATACTTAACCCAAATTCGAGGACAAATGTTCCATAGGGGGAGATATTGTAATACCTCAAAAGTCCCTAAGATCAGACTTGAGGGTTGAAACTGAGAAAGCAAGAAAATGCGCACTAGGTAACAGAACGACTCATCAGCTGACCCGTTAAGTCACTTGACAGATCATCCAGTGACCCGTTAAGTGTTTTCTAAGTTCGAAGAATGAGATTTTTCTCTGGGACTTTACAGGTGGGGCGATGAGTCATCGTGTCACCCCATGAGTCGTGGTGTCCCTCGTTAGGTGTGTGAGGGAGTGTAGCAAGGTTGAACTGGGAATGTTGAAAATGGATGGAGGGACAAGTCATCGTACATCTAATGACTCATCAAGTGGTCCATGAGGGGAGTAAGTTTAGTGAATGGAAAAGTTTCCAATGGTGGTGATGAGGGGAGATGACGAGTCATCCAGTAGGGTAGCGACTCATTGGGACTGGCAGTATCACTATTCTAGGAGAATCAGTAAGTGTATTTTTGTAATTCCTAAGCTCCTAGACCCTAGAATACGTTGATTTATGCTCTTAAAGAGGTGTATTAAGGGGGTTATACCTATTCTAAACTATTCCCCTCCCATGCATGCAAGTCTAGACCTCTCCATTGAAAATCAAGCCTAGAATTCTTCAATTCCTTCTCTAAACCTAAAGTAAAGCATAGATTCAAGTTGCCCAAGTATGTATGGAAATGAATGAGGGATTCCTTTCAGTCTCATGCCCAAATTTCTCCTCAACTTCATGAATTCAAGTGTTAATTCAAGTGCATGATCTTTTTATCCTAATTTTATGAAATTCTCTACGATTTATTTATGGGCCAATTCCCTTCACATTTCAAAGAATGATTTAAGGTTTATGGGCAGATTTTATACCTATTTTAATTACAAATACATGGTTTTAAGTTTTTAGAAAATTATGCCCAATTATGCAAGTTTCATGAAAAGTCAAGTTTATGATTCTATTATGATTTTGATTCTCTAAGATTTAAATTATGGTTTATAATTTATTATATGATTTCCTAAAGTACTCTTCATGAATTTATGAATTCCAAGTATGGTGATTTGCTCAAGCATGTATGTTCTTCATGAATTATGAGTTTACAATTTTGGCAGACTTACGGGCCCTTATTTCATGGCTAGTCATGTATTTCAAGTATGGTCAAGTATGTTATGATTTAACTAGCCCATGAACTTCATGTATGTTTTCATGATAATTATATGAGCCCTTGTGGCATGTTTTTGTAAGTAGTTTCTAGCACTGGGTAGGCCCGATGTTCAGGTAAACTCCGAGGTCTCAGAACTATGTGCCATTGTAGGTATATATTCATGGTTAACACTACGGGGTCCTTATTAGTGATATCACGCCAAGTATCATTCCTTGCCTTGAAAAGTTTGGGACGACTCTGCCCACTAGAGTGAGATAGTTTAGGCATCATGTAAGCTCTATCATTATGGTGTTGGTTAAAACGAGTCCTCCCATTGTTCCTCATGATTCCAGCTATGCATGTTTATGACTTATGATATTATGTTTTCAACAAGTTTGAAGCAATGATCAGTTTATAAGCTCTTAAGTATGATTTGAGATATGGCAAACCATATGATTCCTAGCTTTGGGTCACTCTATTCAAATACGAGATTCATTTATGATTATACATGTTTTCAGATATCAGCATGCAGTACCTACTCTTATGATCTCACTATTTATATTTACGTGCATAATTTTAGTTATACTTACTCAGTCTGTTTTACTTATCTTGCATATTTAGTACATTCAAAGTACTGACCGCATACTCTATGCTGTATCATTTCATGATAAAGGTCTGAGTGATTAAACTCAACCGCACTATTAGTTTGCTTCTGTATTAGTCTAGTTTAGCTAGTGTTAGTGAGTCCTCATCTTCCAAGGACATTCAGTTTTAGTTTGTTGTTTTGTTATTTAGTCCCAAACATTAGAGCTAGTTAGGGGTGTTGTCCCATCAGCTTATCAAACAGTTTAGAGGCTTATCAAACATTATGTGGATGTTCAGTCTTGTCGAGTGTTGACTCTTCTTATGCTCTTATGATATATGTATGCATATTTCCACTTATTCATGTTTAGTTTATTAGTTTCCATTTATTTATGCTTTTTAGCCGCTATGTTCATGCCTAGGGTCTACTTGGAGCTATTCGTGGATCTAGATTTCGTGTCTCAGGCCGGACATATGTTCGGGTCGTGACAGAGTGAGAATGATCAATCGAACCTATATCATGAGATTATATAGCATAGAGTATGCGGTCAGTACTTTAAATGTACTGATTATGTAGAGTAAGTAAAATACACTAGTAAAACGATTGTATGAAATCATGAGTACAAAATAATCTAGAACATGAGAGTAAGGACGACATGCTAGAAATTGTATTCTTGAACTAATAATAAACATGAGGTGTTCATCATAAGCTGAAACATAATGACCCAAGGTTTTTGAAAGCAAATCATTTGATTTAACCTACATGAAATCATAAATAAAATCTCATAAACTAAACAATGGGCCAAACACGCTACGAAAAATAGTATCATAAGTCTGAACATGAATATCTTAAAAACATGAGGAACAATAGGAGACTCATTATAACCGACACCATTATGATAGAGCTTACATGATTCCCCAACTATCTCGCTCAAGTAGGTAGAGTCGTCCCAAGCTTGCCAAGGCAAGGAAAGAATAAGGCGTGATATTACTCGTGAATCCCCATAGAATTTGAACATAGATATATACCTACGGTGGCACATAGTTATGAGGCTCGAGGTTTGCATGAACCCCTGCCTACTCAGTGCTAGACACTACTCCCAAAAATATGCACATGGCTCATAATCAATATCGTGAAAACATACTTGATCTTGCATGACTTATCTAAATCATTAAATCATAATCATACTTGGCATAAGAATAATTCCATTGATTTTTCTATGACATATAACCTAGGTGTCATGAAAATCATATATTATTGAATAAATAGTCATAATTGAGATCTAGGCTCATAAGCTTAAATTATAAAATCATGCATAATTGGGAAAAATCATCATAACCTTGAACGTACAGATCCATGAGAGATTCTAGTGGAAAATAAGTAATCATAATCATAAGTCCTTAATTTAATCATAAGAAACTTAAATTCATAAGAGATCGTAAGAGAGTCCATGATAATTGGGTCTAACCCACGATTTTCAATGAATCATGCTTAGAGACTTGAAATTATGAGACAGGGATGAAATTGGACATAAAGGTGGAAGAATTTCCCCCATTCATAACCCTACCTACCCGGGTTAAAGACTCCTTAGCTTATCTTGAAGACCCAAGAGAAATTAAATGATTTTGATGAAGAACCCTAATCTTTGTTTGAGAGGATTTGATCTTGATCTTTCAAATGGAGTGTTAGGAGTATAATGAGGGTTTAGGGTAAATAAAACCCTTATATACTGCACTTAGGAAACCCAAAACAACCTCATTTAGGAGTTAAAAGCATGAAAAGTTATGAAAATACCCTAGGAAATCGCACTTAAAATCCTGTCTACCAGTCGTCACGTCTCGTACCATGAGTCCTTGGTTCTCTCCACGAATTTTGGGAACCAGTCATTGTATGATGGTCCCGATTTCCACTTCTTTGATATTTTATGCCACGATTTCTTGTCACGACTCGTTATAGGGACTAATGAGTCGTATTGTGACTCATCGTATCAAGGTTGTCTTCTGCAGGTTCAACCCACGACTCATGCCACGAGTCATACCACCCTACTATAACTCGTCGTCTGGGGGATGAAGATTCTGAGGCATACCATGACTCCACTAACGACTCTTCAGTTCATAACACGTCTTATATGAAGAATTGTTTTGAGGAAAATTTTAGATTTTTCTGTTGGTTTCTACTACAAGTCTAGGATTTGATCTTAGGGACTTTTGAGGTGTTACATTATCTCCCCCTTTGGAACATTCATCTGCAAATGGAGACTAAATAAGCTGGAAAGATAGGGAAATAGCTGCAATCCCAGAACTGAAAGCTATAGTCTAAAAACTAATAGAGTGACAGACTACGGACTGAGATACATGACTGAACTGAATTTGTGAAACATAGATGCATACTATGACATGAAAGGAACTGAGAGACATGAACTTGACATGAAACTAGATAGAGTACTAATGGGGAAACTGGTACCTCATTTTAAAATGGAGCCAGAACGAAAAATATGTGGATGTCTAGCCATCATATCCACTTCGGCTTCCCACATAGCTCCCTCAACAAGCTAATTCCACCAAAAAAACCTTCACAGAAGCTACCTCCTTGTTTCTCAACTTTCAAACCTAACAATCAAGGATCTCCATCGAAACCTCCTCATAGGTAAGGCTATCTCTCACACCAATGCTCTCCACTGAAACAACTAAAGTCAAATCACCAATGCACCTTTTCAACAAAGACACATGAAAAATTGGATGCACTGAAGCTACTCCGCTGGTAGTTCTAACTCATAAGCCACTTTTCCAACTCACCTCAGAATCCTATAAGGACCAAGATATCGGGGTATAAGCTTCCCTTTCCTACCAAATCTCATAACTCCCTTCATAGGAGACACTTTCATAAATACCCAATTGTTGACCTCAAACTCAAGCTCCCTCCTCCTAACATCCACATAATATTTCTGATGACTCTTAACCATTTTCAGGCTTTCCCTAATAAGCTGATCATTCTCCAAAGCCTCATGAACTGAATCTGTCCCTATCAATGCAGCCTCACCTTCCTTAAACCATCTAATAGGTGATCTACACCTCCGCCCATAAAGAGCCTCAAATAGAGCCATCTGAATGTTGGAGTGGTAATTGTTATTGTAGGCAAACTCAATAAGGGGTAAGTGATCATCCCAACTACCCTTGAAATCAATCACACACACTCTCAACATGTCCTCAAAATTCTGAATGATCCACTCGGCCTGACCATCTATCTGTGGATGGAATGTTATGCTAAGTTTCACCTGAGTACCAAGACCCTTTTGAAACGATCTCCAGAATTGGGAGATGAACTGAGTATCCCTACCTGAGATGATGGAAATAGGAACTACATGCAACTGAACCAAATCTCAAATGTAGAGTTTAGCATAATCCTCAATTGAATTTAAAGTCTTGACCTGTAGGAAATGTGCTGCATTAGTTAACTTGTCTACAATCACCCATATAGAGTCACTGTCAGCGTGTATGAGGCAATCTTGTAATGAAGTTCATGTTGATATCTTCCCACTTCCAAGTAGGAATGCTGATGTCCTGAAACATACCTCCAGGTCTCTAATGCTCAACCTTCACCTGTTGGCAATTCGGGCACTTAGCCATAAATCTCACTATGTCCTTCTTTAGGACATTCCACCAATAGACTTCCCATAGATCAAGGTACATCTTGGTGGCACCTGGATGGATAGAGTACCGAGAGCCATGAGCCTTGCTGAACATCCGAGCTCCCTCAAGTCATCCATAGCCTAAACATATAATCAGACCTGATATCGGAGCATACCATCTCCCCTTTGGGAGAAAACCTCTACTTTTTGATTTAGGACATATTTCTTCAACTTCACTAAGATAGGATCTCCATCTTGCCTTGCTTTAACTTCCGTCACTGATGAAGTTTTCGACCAATTCTTAACAATAACACCACTATCCGTTGAATCTGTAAAACGAACTTCTAACTGAGTAAACCTATGGACATCCTTCACCAACTCCTTCCTCTCATCCTCAACATATGACACACTCTCCATGAACAACATACTAAAAGCATCTACCACTAAATTGGCCTTGCCTAGATGATAAAGGACATTCATGTCATAGTACTTGAGAAGCTCTAGCCATCTCCTTTGCTGAAAATTCAGGTCCTTCTGAGTAAACACATATTGAAGGCTCTTGTGGTCTGTGAACATATCTATATGCACCCCATATAAATAGTACCTCCAAATCTTCAAGGAAAACACCACTGCTTCTAACTCTAGGTCATGTGTCGGATAATTCTTCTCATGAGTCTAAAATTTTTTAGAGGCATAAGCAATGAACTTACCATGCTGCATCAGCAAACATGCGAGGCCAATCCTAGAGGCATCAAAAACTACAATGAAACCATCTGTGCCCTCTGGTAGTGTTAATACTGGGATGAGGTAAGTCGAGTCTTTAACTCCTGAAAACTCTTCTCACAAGCATTTGACCAGTAAAACTTGACGTACTTTTGGGTCAACTTAGTCAACGGTGCTACAATAGATGAAAATCCCTCTACGGACCTCCTATAGTAGCCAGCTATACCCAAAAAGATCCTAATATTCTTAGGACTGACAAGTCTAGGCTAGTTCTTCACCGCCTCTAATTTTTGAGACTCTAACTGCACACCCTCACTAGACACCACATGACCCAAGAATGCTATCAAGTTCAGCCAAAACTAACACTTGCTAAATCTAGCAAATAATTGACGATCCTTAAGAGTCTACATCACAATTCTCAAATGAGTAGCATGCTCTTCCTCACTCCGAGAGTATATAAGAATATCATCTATGAAGACAATAACGAACATATTCAAATACTGCTTGAACACCCTCTTCATTAAGTCTATAATAGTTGTAGGAGCATTTGTTATCCCAAATGACGTAACCAGAAACTCATTGATCTTGTGCACATTTACATGCCTAAGTGCTATTTTATATCTTATTTTAGTCATGTTTTTCAATGTTTGTGATTACATTCTCATGTATTTATGTTTAATTGCATGCTGGAACTAACAAACATGATTAGCCTTTGTTTTATAGGTGTAATATTCTTAGGAGGGACTAAATATGATGGTAAAGGATTAAAGAGGAAGCTCGGAATAAAATTCAAAGGAGTCGCATGATGTCGCACGACAAGCGGGCTGTAGCGCACACAGGCGTGCCACGCCAGGCAGGCAGTGTGTCACGTTAGGCAAGCAGCGCACCCAAAAGCGTGCCACGCTCGGCAGATGGCATGCCAATGTTGAGCATCCTACACGATGGCGCCTTGCCATGGTAAGTAGATACTGCGTCGCGACAGGAAACGCGCGACTGCCCTTGCCCCAGAAATATCAAGGTGCCCATTCAAGTAGAGGTGCGGAATACCTCCATGCCACGGAGCTCATGCCGCGGGATAGGCAGTGTGGCACGGAGCTGTCTCACCCACGACCAATTTTTTCAATTTATCATTTAATATAAATAGGACCCTTAGCTTCTAAAATCATTGACGAAATATATTTGGGAAAAACAGAAAGGAGTGGAGGGAGAATGAAAGAAACTCTACCTAGGGTTCATAGTCTTCCATTCTCTTTTACCATTCTTGTAAGTAATTTACTTTAAACATGTTCTTGAGTAATTGTGTAAACATGAGTGGCTAAAACCCTTCTACTAGGGGTGATGTCACGCCCCGCCTTGGGGGGTATGACTGGCACCTGGTGCCCTAGAAGGATCTGGACTACTAACTGGTGGGCCTAGGCACATCTGGTGCCTGGCTAACTCTATCTCAGGTTCCTGGAAACAAAGGGC